>KV454703.1:0-87131 GCA_001662585.1 Pseudogymnoascus sp. WSF 3629
CTACGTACGCTATTTGTAGTCCTGGGGGAAACCCCCAAAACCCTGATAAGCTGGGCTTTTGGATCAGTGGCTTCCAATAGTATGGCGCCACTATCTTACCCGTAAACCAACTGGGAAGTTGGACGGTCTCACGGAGATAACCCGTCATTTTAGGCGTAAAAGCCCACCGTATCCCACGGGAATGTCCGTTTTCCCCAACAGGCAGGAGCGGGTGGCACATCCACGTGACCGCTCCTCCTCATGGAGGCTGTTGGGGGAAACCGGACTTTCCGGTGGGATACGGTCGGTTTTTACGCCCAAAATGACGGGTTATCCCCGTGGGACCGTCCAGCTCCCAGTTGGTTTGCGGGTGAGACAGTGGCGCCATACTATTGGAAGCCACTGAACCAAGCCCAGCTGAGCCCGGAAAGCTCAGCTTGTTAGGGTTTTGGGGGTTTCCCCCAGGCCTACAAATAGCGTACGTAGGCCCGTAGATTAGGTAGTAATTCAATTGATCTATATACTCCATATTACTGTACTCTACTGTGAAGCTTCTGCTCCGTTGCCCGAAGGATTGATTACGGTTGTCGGAGATTACCACACAAATTTGTGTGTAGTTCCCCGTATTCCGGAATTACCTCCAACAGAGGCCCATGATACGTATAATATCGAACACGTAGTCTGAATAGCCTCACTTCCAACTGAGAGTATCTTTGACAAATTGTACTTGAGTATGGAGGCTAGGATTAAGGCTTGTATCGCGGATATCGGCGATACCCTACCTGCACCAGTTTATGCCCTCCTGTCCAGCTTAAATGCAGCAACGGTAGGCATCATTGCCCTTGCTGCAGTTCAGCTCGCCGACAATGCCATAACGGATAAGCTCACCCACGTGCTAGTTTTTCTTGGCGGAGTTGCTGGGATGCTGTACGCCGCGTTATGGTATTTCCCAGTGCTGATGATGGCATCTGGACTGACAACGCTGATATGGTGTCAGTTGAGAATCATGTCTTGCACGTGTTGGGCATCAATGTATGTCTCACACAGCACCACTATAGTACTAGCTTATACAGAGATTTCCTACATTATTGGAAACGATCGCAGAACTCTTACAGTTCTGCATGCAATAGAGAATATATGGAATTGAACCATTTGTCGCATCCCGAATCCGAGAGTTCTCAGTTCGGTCCAGTTGGTGCATGCATACTCCACCAACTGATATATGGGATTTGCGACTTTCACATGGCATATTTAAGTCATTTTGGAGTGGACGCCACCGTTCTAGGCGCGAGAATGAAGAGATTGAGGAAAACACGATGCAGAAGGGACGGAATGTAGCCTCTCGCATGCCTGAAGTCATTGCAGATAGATCCTTGCACCATCGAAGCGTCGCGGCCACAGGTGTGCACGATTGAGATATATCAGTGTTTGGCACAGATACCGGAATACCTGTGGTATCCAGGTATTTACCTGGGTAATTACCTACCTGGGCTCATTCTCAAAATACCTGAGTATCTGGGTATTTTCAGATACATACCCAGATACAAGCCAAGTAATGCAAAGAGCGCTAAGGCGCACAAAAGCTGATGTCTAAATTCCTGTCTTCATGCTTGATATAACGTATTTCACATGCGAGTGGCCACCCCAAGCGAGTGGCCACCTAGATTTCTCACCAAAATCCAAGAAATATACAACGTAATAACTCAACAACAGCTTAATAATATATTTTAAATTTTCATATCTAGTCTTTTATATGTATTTAGATTCATTCACTTTAGTTTTCATGCAATTAGTTAAGCAGCTACTAAGATAGTAAGACTTCAACTAAATTTTAAGGCTAAAACTTAATATCTTAGGAAACAATACATAGATCAGTTTAAAATTGTGATATAGGAGTCTTATTATATAAGAAAGGCCTAGTAATTTTTTAGGAACTATACTATTAAGCTGTTGTTGAGTTATTACGTTGTATATTTCTTGGATTTTGGTGAGAAATCTAGGTGGCCACTCGCTTGGGGTGGCCACTCGCATGTGAAATACGTTAGTGATAATTGTCATAAAAATGAGTTACTCTCCATTGTCTGATGCGCCAACAGATCTCGATAGCCATGATACTTATGATGAGCCAACCCTACCACAGCTGCCTACCCTTTTTAGCAGTTAGACCTAGTTCAAGTCTTTCTACAGCCGCCTGTTGTGAACTCTCGGCGCGTATTGGCGATGTCCTACAATTCACCATCACATGTGTCAATTTTGCCCTGGGCCTCGTAGTCGTCTGTGGGAGTATTGGAGGACAATGTAGATCCAGCTTTGGGTTTGGGCCAAGTATTGACAACAGAAATGGCCATCGTGTCAGGAAACCAACAAGACGTATTGATTGTATTGATAAGACAAACACAGAGAGCTCGAGAGGATCCAAGGGGATCGGGGGTTTACATACAAAAGCGGGGTAATGAGCCTCAAAAGCCACTGCAAGAGTTGGATAGAAACCCAGGTTGGTATTGGACATACCCCCTGGTCAGTACCGTGACTCTCAGTTGGGCGGCCGGGGTATGAATCAACGGAGCGGTCAACCAACTGATATATCAAGGATGGCTTCAATAGAATATATATTGTCTGGAGAGCAACGTCCTGAGCCAGCGCCAGGATGTTGCACTCGGTGAGTAAACTAAGCCTAAATAGTTCTATATGTGAGACATCTATGTGAGACATCTATGTGAGACATCTATGTGAGACATCTATGTGAGAATATCGAACACGTGACATGAACAGCTTCAGTCCCAACTGAGAGTGACACACTGTCTAGCGTCACCGCGGCATTGAGAGCGATCAATGAGCCAGAGACAGTCACTCCAGTATTCGCAGTGATGGATTCGAGGGCCAAGATGATCCCCTGGAAATTTGTAGTGGTACCCAAAGTTGCCGAACTACCAACCTGCCAAATGACGTTATTTGCTTTGGCATTGTTGATCAACACAACACTGGAAGCACTTGCGGTGGTAAGAGTAGATCCGATCTGGAATACGAAACGAGCCGTAGACAACCCTTGACCATCTAACGTAAGGACATCTGTAAGGCTAGCGCTAGACGAGAACTTGTATACGCCTGGGGTGAGCGTCAAACCCCCCAGGTCCAGGCCAGTCAAATCCATAGTAGGTGTCAGGGCTGCAGCAGTACCATAAGCGGAGGCTGCGTCGACTTGAGCTTGTGCCGCAATGGCATCGGCTATGTGTAGGGTTCCAGTAAAAGTCCCTGGAGGAAATCCAGTGATCGAAGTGCCAGGGGATAATCCAAGGTCTCCATTAATGACTGACAGGCCTGTATTGGTAACTGTTGAAGCTCCTAGAACACCGAAGGTTGAGGCGACATATATGAACGTGGTGCCGTTGCTGGTGGCGGAAACGGTGATAACCGTCAAGGCGGTAGCCCCCGCTGCTTTGGCAGGGGAGGTTGCGGTTACCTTGTTGTCAGAGACAACTGTAACGTTCGTCGCTGGAGTTGTCCCAAAGTTCACACCAATGGTATTAATCAAGCCTGCCCCAGTGATGGTCACCACTGTGCCCCCCGTAATCGGTCCAGAAGTTGGAGTGATGGAACTAATAACCGGTCGTGGCTGGAAGCTGAAGCTAAGTGAGCTATCTGTGCCACCCAGGGTAGTAATATTGATTGGAACCGTGCCGGCAAGATGCGCCGGTGTGATAGCATCTATTTCAGTATCACCAACAACTGTAAAGCTAGTCGCGGGGGTGGTTCCGAACTTCACACTAGTGGTACCCGTGAGACCAGTGCCAGTGATAGCGACACTATCGCCGCCAGCCGTGACGCCCGTAGTAGGAAAGACTGCTGCAGGTGCGGGAGGAATGATATAAGTATAATCGAACCCCAGGCTAGCACCAGCAGGCGTTGTGACTACCACAGAGGCGGTCCCAGCAGTACCCGGTGGAGCGACAGCGTTTATTATAGTAGATGATAAGATGGTGAAACTAGCTGCATTACCGCCAAATGTAACCACCGTGGCACCATTAAGGTTTGAGCCTGTCACGATGACAGTATTCCCACCTGATACTGGCCCAGATGCTGGGGAAAGCCCTGTGACAATGGGAGTCAGAGCGGCTGTATAGGTATAAGTAGTGCTAGCAGCACTAGTACCACCAGGCCCAGTGACGAGGACAAAGACATTGCCACCAGTGCTAGGACCTGGTGGAACAATGGCGTTTATCACTGTGTTAGAGACCACGGTGAACGAGGTGGCAGTTGAGCCGAAAGCCACAGCCGTGGCGTTCGTGAAACCAGAGCCATTAATAACTGCAGTGTTTCCGCCTGAAGCAGGGCCGCTTGTAGGGCTCACAGTGCTGACGACAGGAACGGCTATCCCATTGTAGGTGTATGGTAGAGTGCCACTGGTACCAGTTCTATTGGACACACTGACCGTTGTGACTCCTGCCGCACCTGCTGGCGCGACCGTGACAACTTGAGTGTTGGAAAGGATGGCGAAGCTGCTGGCAAGAGTAATACCGAAGGTGACACCAGTCGTATAGAGAAGATTTGTGCCGCTGATCGTAACCGTGTTCCCGCCCGACGCTGGCCCGTTGGTTGGAGAAAGGGAAGTAATGACAGGAGCTGGGACAGTGACATAAGTGAAGTTCACTGCTTGAGTGCTGCTACCAGCTGCAGTGGTTATGACGACCCGGGCTACATCAGCATCATGTGCTGGGGCTGTGAGATTGATTGATGTTGGGCTGCTCGAGTTAATGGTGGCAGAAATTCCATCAAACGTAACTGCTTCGGGGCTGGCAAGATTAATGCCAGTGATGACTACCGTTATGCCGCCAGTAGTAGGGCCGGAAGTAGGATTGATTCTAGTAATAGTAGGTGCAGACATTGTTGATCAAGATGATTGAGCGTTTAGCTGGAAAAAAAAATGCAGTTAGTGTGAGGTGCAAACGGGCTCACTGCTCCATTTTAAGCTAATCAGAACTGAACTCAAAGAAGTTACTTCCCTTAAGTACATAATGAGACTAAGATAGAACCTTCCAAGCACCCTCTATGTTACAGAGGTTTCAGATACAAGAAGGGTAAGACAAAATTTTAGACATGTGATTAAAGCAGACAACTGACTGCTAATTGCGGGATCAGCTGGCCACCACTCTCCAGTAAAGCTCACCTACGAGTGGGGCATAGCAAAAAGTCAATTCCACACCAAAAAGTAATTTTTTTGTAGGCCCTGTAGCACTGCATTCGTGATGCAACATCCACACCTCCATTTGTAACCAACGCAATCGACCCTCTACCATGCCTAAATTTGACCACGCGCAAGAGCGAGGACGGCCAAAGACAAAGCGAATACGAAAGGGTCAATATACTCGTAAAAGGCGTCGATGTGGTAATTGCAATCAGCTAGCTACCCACAATTCGAGATCTTGCCGAGCCCAGCCATGTGATATAGAAGGCCAAGATCTAGCTGTTAATGCTCTTCGAAACCAGAGGCAGAGGATGAGAACCCGTCGTCAGAACCAGGATTTTGATCAGGAAATGGACAGGCTAGATGGGGAAGTTGAGCGTTTACAGGCGGAAAATGAAGGACTCCCAGCCTCAGCTTACGCGCTTCCCATAGAGCGCGAGGACTCTTACGAAAGCCCTTCAGATTTGGAGTTCTCAGATGGACTTGGCAGCATGGGCGGCTTAGACAGTGGTTCTAGAGGCTCCTCTTCACTTTCTGTACTGTCAGGTTATTCTGATTCGGAGCCTCCTGAGCTAGATGTAGAGCCGGCTAGTGAGCCCTCAATTGGATCAGTAATTGTAGTAGATTCTAGGCCTCGGGGTGGGCGTGGGGAGCGAGTATGAATTTGGGTGGCATTTCAGACATTTCGCATAATTTGGGTGGCAGTTCAGACATTTCGCATAATTTGGGTGGCACTTCAGACAGTTTCCGTATATATTTTGGGTCTCTCTGTCTAATGCCGTGCACCATCTTCACGTGATTCTTGAAAAGGATAATGTTGTTGAGAAGTAGGCCTTCGGCCTTGCAAACTGGACGGCAGCATTCAAACGTCCCTGTAGTATTCTTTTCAGAGCAGAGGGAAAGTATTAGGAACAGGCGATTCTTCTTTCGGCACCAGGGATCCTTCAAGAGAAGATCCCAAGGACGATTTGTTCAAATGCGACTTATGACAACAGACTTCTTGGCGACGAGATAGTGCGACCATTGTGTCAATGGCACAGATCCGTCGCATGACGATGTCGCGTGGATTGACATCCTTGGAGAGTTCGCACATGATTTCTTACAGCTGGGTTTGTTCTGGCAGCTGATGCTTGACGACAGGCTCAACATACTTAGGTGTCACGACTCTGACCTTCTTGATGATCTACTCAAGTTCTTCGTTGTGGATACAGTAGAAGTAGTCTTGGCGATACTCCTTCTTGAGCTCTTGCTCAAGCGTCTTCGTCAGCGTAGCAATCTGTCTATTTAATTGACGATATTCTTCACCAGCCTCTGTTTCAATCAAACCCTGAACAAATGCGCATCTGTACAAACGCTTAAGATCCATGCGAAGCTCATCTTGCTCACTTGTGATCCCCGCGCGCCTCAGACAGTGCCTGACGAGGTTTGCGATGCCCTCCCGCCAGACCCAGAGCTGATGCAGCTCAAGCTCGAGACTCATGTGGGTGAAGGCCCAGAGAAAGCCAGAATCGGTAGGCTGGTCTAGCACTGCATCTTGAACAATAAACCTGACTTTCTCATTGATGTATGATCTGCAAAAGACGCCAGTCTGGGGGGTTGTGTCTTAGTATCTGGTCGCGAACTGCTGTCGTGCCAGCCCCTACGCACTCGTTAGTTAAAGCAAACTATGATCAATGAGAACTTTACTATCAACAGCGTTTCCTATGCCTCTACGAAAACAGTAGCTCATTATCTTCTGCTCAAAACCAGTTGCCCAGCCGAGGCGATCAAGATAATAAGCGTAAGTTGAGTAGCGTAACTTAATGCCTTCCAATCTAACGTATGGAACATATCACACGTGTGTACAGCCTGATGAAATATGGGCCTTTTAAGCATCTCTGGCTTCTAGTAAATCGATACAGCTTTGGTAGGGTGCTGCAGATGACTTGTAAAAAAAGGTTCTGCGTGCGAAGAGCCTTCGACCTCAATAGCATTGTCCTTTATTGCCATAGCCAAGACATGGCTGATTGGGCAAAGTATAGGAAACGCTTCTTCATGAAAGAGGAAAGTCGTGCTAAAGTCGTGAAGTTAGTTGGGATGAGGCAGAGGGATTGTGGAGGGACATACAGTTTCGGTTTCCTATAAGCACCTTTGTGATGGGCGAAAGTGATCTCCATTCCTAGGAGATCTTATCAGTTGGCGGAGTATGCATGCACCAACTGGACCGAACTGAGAACTCTCGAATTCGGGATGCGACAAATGGTTCAATTCCATATATTATCTATTGCATGCCGAACTGTAAGAGTTCTGCGATGGTTATGAATAAGTAGGAATACTCTGACTAGTGTTGCTGAGTTGTCAGGAATCTATGCCCAATACGCACCTCTGCCCAATACGTATGCGACATGATTCTCAACTGAGACATGCCTCAACTGACACGTCCCACTACTGATTATCCTTAAGGCGATGATGCACCAAGCAGCCTGGTATGGCACTGGAATTCCAGCTGACTGGTCAATTGGTGTGAGTCCTAATGGCTGGACAAATGATGAAATTGGGCTTTTCTGGCTAAAAGAAGTATTTGATCAGTATACTCGGTCTCGTACAGTTGGCTGGTATAGGCTATTGGTTTTTGATGGCCATGGCAGCCACGTTACTGCTGAATTTGACCAATATTGTATAGATCACAATATTGTTGTACTTTGTATGCCACTGCACTCGTCACATCTACTACAGCCGTTGGATGTTAGCTGCTTCTCTGTTTTGAAGCGAGTTTATGGGCAAGGAGTTGAGGAGTTAATGCGTTAGGGAGTCAACTATATTGACAAGCTTGAGTTCCTCCCCCAATACTATACAGCTTGTACCCAAGCACTTCACACTACTAATATCAAGGCTGGCTTTGCAGCAGCAGGACTTGCTCCATGTAACCTAGATCGTGTGCTTGCTCACTTCAACACTGAATTTCATACACCAACTCCTCCTCCTATCCCTCCCTCTAAGGTTGCGTGGGTAGCTGAAACACCACACAATGTTAATGAGCTCCAAAAGCAGACTAAGCTCATTAAGCGCTACTTACGTCGTCGTACGCATACACTACCGAGCCCAACTGAGCGAGCTCTTAATCAGCTTGTGAAAGGCTGTGAGTTAGCAATGAACAGTGTTATACTGCTAGCTAGCGAGAATGAGAGACTGGAAGCAGAGAACACAAAGCAGAAGCAAAAACGGGCAATTAAGCAGAAATATATAGTCAGAGGTGGAGTTATATTAGTCGCGGATGGGCTATCTCTTATTGAACATGAGCAAAGTGTACAAGCTGAGCAGCAGGAAGATGTTGAAATATTAGCACTAACACCTCGCTCATAGGCTCTACCGTAGTGTAGCTTATGTGGGTTACTAGAACACAATGCTAAGACTTGCCCACAACGTCAGGTAACCATTTGAAATAGTAATAGTTTATTTTACATTATTAGTAGTTGAGATATTGCCGTTAAGATGTGCTACTTAGACAGTGGGTAGGACACATGCTTGTATGGGCTACATGCATGTAAATCACGTTAGTACCTAAACTGACTCAGTTTACACTGTTAGGATCACTGACAACTAGTATAGATAGACAGGAGCATCATTGTTGCAAGCGTTAACCGTTAGTCCTCAGTCGGAAATATGGAAGTATCCTGAGCCTAGAGGTAAGTGAGGAGGAGAAGGATATCGTCTGCTCCTAACACTGGTTTGGCCTTCATCGTCCGTCTGAGTTTGAATTCGTCTGCTAAGGTCGCATCTAGATACTACACGAACTGGCAGTTGGATACAGGTCACAGGCTCGGGTATATATATGTTCTAGTCCACTGGCCAATGCTGCTCGTTGGCTAATGGTCTAGGCCACTCACTAATACGAGCATTAGTGGGTAGTCTAGGCCACCTGCTAATGTAAGTAAGTGGCAGTAAGCACGAACATAAGCACGACTATAAGCACGACCATAAGCATGAACATGTAGATAGCCTCATAATAATACACTTCTATAATCTACAACAACAACAATATGGCTACTATTGCTGCTATTAATCCATTCCCTAACGACGTACGTGCTGCATTTGATTCTTATATTAAGAGTCCTCAGTATAGCAGGCATAATAGAGAGCAGATTCTACTTGCAAAATGGTGCCAGATGTGCATATTCCTTACTGACCTAACTCTCAAACTACAGAACCCTATAGAATCGAACTTAAAGTATCATGCCCTTACAAACTTTTACCTTATACATGAGAAGCTATATTAGAACCATGATACAGCTTATAAAGAGCCATGATATGTAGTTCTAGAGAGTGAAGCTCTAGATCTTATTATTAGTGAGCATCTATAGCTTCTACATGTAGGGCGAGACAAAGTATGGGCTTCTATTCAACAGAAGTACTATGGAATTAGTCGACAGGAAGTAGCTTTCGTCCTTAAGCTCTGTAAGAATTGTGTTCTAAATTGGCCTACTACTACTAAAGCTCCTCTAGCTCTAATTATCTCTGGCAAAGCATGGGAAAGGGTTCAAATTGACCTAATTAATATGAGGCATGAACTATTAGGACAATTTAAGTGGATATTACATATCAAAGATCACTTCTTAAAATATACTCAGCTATATCCATTAAAGAGCAAGCATGTAGAACCTATTGCAGACGCCTTTGCTCTCTTTATTATAGCCTTCTTACCTCCTTGAAGTTATGCTTGTAATGAACACCTAACCCTACTCTACAATTAGGTGTGCACTAGCTAAGCTTCTATTCTAAGAGCAGAGCTCTTATACTAATTGGCTTAATAGCCAGGCTTAGAAGGATCTCTTAATTAGAGTTGAATAGGAAGACAGAACCTAAGCTCCTATTCTTAAGAGTAAGCTTAGGTCTAAAGCTAGGCTTAGGTCTAAAGCTTGAATTAACCCACAGCTTTAGGCGCAAGAGCTTGGAATTAAGCTCTTGCAACCTAAGCTTAATTCTGAACCCAGCTTAGGTTCTAAGCTTAGCTCTAGATCTAAGCTTAGACTTAAGGTTGAGCCTAAGCTTAATTCTAAGCTCTCACGTTAAGTTCCTACTTAGGCTTAGGCTTAAGCTTTGGCCTAACTCTAGGCTAAGCTAGAGGTTAGAATTAAGCTTAAGCTTACATGGCTTAATCCTATGCTCTAGGCTATACCTAACCCTATAATTAAGTAGGCTATAGCAGCTACTTAAAGAGCAAGGGTTTCTATGGTACGTAAATATACTAAGAAGCATGATATTTAACACTTTGAAGTTAGGGCTATAGTCTTTATAAAGGTTCCTTAGGAGGATAGAACCTTAACTAATAATAAGAGGCTATTTACACACATTCTTAAAGAGCCTTACCCTTATAGGTATTACATTCTTATACTATCTAGTATTATATAATGCCTTATACCTACAAAATCACTTAGTGTTATAGAGCAAGCTCTATGGTCTAATATCCTAATTCCTACTTCTACAAAGCAAGTAACACTAGGGCTTGTAGCTAGAGAGGCTTCTATAAGTGCCTAGGTTAGAATTATCATGTTAATGTAAAGGGTAGTATAGTACAAAGTAGTGCTGTTGCTATAAGGAAGCTAAGGAGTGTAGTATACACTACCATAATGATGACTATAACTATAGCTATTTATTAAGTCTAGCTACTCATATAGAAATAGCTTTAGTTAAGAGGCCTCATTAGAAACAAGCTTAGGCAGACACAGTTGGTAATACTATGTAGCTATATAGATTAATTAATTGATTACTCCTACTTCTAGTTAGGCCAGCTAGTTCATGAACTAGTAGAACTCACAGTTAGGCTAGAACATATATGTTCTAGCCCAACTGTGAATAGGCCAGCCCATTCACAAATGGGCTAGCCTAACCACAAATATAAACCTCTGTAAGTAGGCTAGCCTATTTGCAAATGGGCTGGCCTAACCATGAATAATAGTAATAGTAAAGTAGTAATTAAGAATCTATATACTATTACCAATAGTGTCTGCTCTTGCTTGCTTCCTTTATAGCCTCTTAACTAAAGCTATTTCTATATAAGTAGCTAGACCTAATAAATTACCATAGTTATAGTCATTATTATGGTAGTGTATGCTACACTCCTTTACTTCCTTGTAACACTAGCACCTTTTTGTACTATACTACCCTTTACATTAACATGATATTCTAACCCATGCACTTGTAGAAGCCTCTCTAGCTACAAGTGCAAGTGTTACTTGCTTTATAGAAGTAAGAATAGTAATATTAGACCAAAGAGCTTGCTCTATAGCCTAGAGCAATTTCGTAGGTATAAGGCATTATATAATACTAGAGAGTGTTATAACCTAATACTAGTGTGAATAAGGCTCTTCTAAAATGCATGCAAAGAGCCTCTTATTATTAGTTGAGGTTCTATCCTCTTAAGGAACCTTAATAGAGACTATAGCTCTAATATTAAAGTGTTAGATATCATGCCTCTTACTATACTTTTGTATCATAAGAACCCTTGCCTTTTGAGTTGCTACTATAGCCTGCTTAATTATAGGATTAATAGGAGCTCTAAGCTTAGTTCTAGGCTAGGCTGCTACTTAACTCACGATCTCACAATCATGCCTCCTAAGAAGAATCCCTCCTAGGGCAAAGGGAAGGCAAGGAAGGACGCCAACCCTGCGCCTTCCCCCCGCGCCAGTCCTGTAGAGACTCGCCTCACCGATGCAGAACGCCTTGCCGCCATTGATACCATGGAGGAGAAGAAGAGAGCGACGGCGGCGAAAGCTGCTGCCACTAAGGCCAGGAACAAGAAGGCCAAAGAGGAGGCTGCCGCCCGTGCCCTCGCTGCTGCCCAAGGCGAGGATGAAGCTCCCCTCGCAAGCATTAAGGCCGACTATCCGCGCCCCCCTCGCCTCCAGTCTACTGCCACCCCTTCTCGCCTTCAACAGGGTCGCTCGGGTTCTGAGGTGGACCTGTGCCGTCGCGTTCTTGTGACGCCTCCGCGTGGCCCCCGCCATAGCACCCCCTCTGAGGTCAACATCGCCTCCCCTTCCAAGATCCAGCGCAAGAAGGCGAAGCTCAACCTTTGCCTGCGATGCTCTAAGCGGGTGTTCAAGGACCGCCAACTTCTTGCCTATGAGAAGAAGAACCCTATGAGCCGTTGCGAGTATTGCGTGGAACAGCACAACAAGTGCCTCCCTATGAGTCCGCAGACCCTCTGTCACTTCTGTTTACTAACGATCTAGATCCTGACCTTTGCCCTCTGGCAATTCAATCGCCTTGCTGACTCCTTCCACCTCTACCGCGATGCCGTCTAGCGCAACGAAGAGACGTTTTCAACTACCTTGGCCAACAACCGTGCCAAGATCCTTGCTGCCGTACAGGAACGCTACACGGCTTATGTGGTGCAGGGCAAGAATCTCCTTCGTCGCCGCCACCACGTTGGCCACGACTCGCAGCCCTAGAAGGTCAACCTTAGCCTCGCCATCCTTGAGGTCGCCTCAGAGGTTCGCAGCCTGCGTCGGACCAATCGCCTCGGCAATGACATCCAAAAGGCCATCGTACGTATCCCCATCGCCTTGCTACCGCTGACCTTACTGACTCCCTCTAGCACTGGCACATTCCTGACGTCGCCCTGGCCGAGGGGTACGAATCTTCAGACAGCGAGGACGACGCGGACCGTGAACATGTCGACGGCGAGCTAGAGCCGGACTAGGAGCTAGAGACACTAGTAGGATCCCCTAGCCGCGAGAATCAGGAGGAGAATGAGGAGGGTTTGGTTGAGGATGACGTTAACGACGACGATGCCGATTGAGGCAGCGTCTTCCTTCTGTTTGCCCTCCGCGGCACAGCTTGCGCGTGGCTGTCTAGGCTTCGTTGTTTAGGCATATCTAGTGCCCTGGAGAAATAGGCCGATCTGGCAGCTTCCTGGCATTTGCACCAGATGAATATACTCTTCTCCCTTTGCTTGTGATTCTCTTGTTTACCGTGATCTATGACTTGTTTACAGAGCTTCTAGCCCTCTGTCTAAATCAATCACTTGCTACGCATCTGTTGCTCCTCCGACTACTGGCCGCCTCTCATAGTACGGCTCAAGGAGTGACACATAGAAGGTGGGGTGAACTGCCAACTCCTGGGGCAGCTCTAGTCGGTATGCTTGTTTACCGATGATTTCTACGATTTTGAAGGGCCCCACGAACCGTTCCGCGAGCTTTCTGTTTGGCCTACGCAGCTTGAGGTTCTTTGCTGACAACAACACTTGGTCACCCATGCTATACTCCATGGGTTTCCTCTTTGCGTTGTAGTGCCTCGACTGCGCCTAGGTGGCTTTCACCCAGTGCCGCGCCAGCACTTCCCTTTCTTCCTGAAGTTGGGCTACTCTCTCAATTGCTTCAGGCGCGTCTCCCTTCCGAGGGGCGTCCGCGACACTTATGTCTGGCATCTGAGGGTCAAAACCTTTTAGAGCCTAGAAAGGTGACGTTTGGATTGTGGTATGGTATGAGTTGTTGTACGTAAACTAGGCTAGGGGTAGAAGCCCTACCCACTCATCCTGTAGGCTTGTGACGAAGGAGCGTAGGTATTGCTTAATCGTCTAGTTCTGCCGCTCAGTCTGCCCATCAGTCTACGGATGGAAAGCGGTGCTTAATCGCTGCCGAATCTTGAGGTAGAAACAGAGACAGGACTAGTAATTGCTTGTGAACACTGATCCCCTGTCGGATACAATTCCTTTTGGAATACCGAACTCTGTGATGACATAGCAGAGGATAATAATAGCCAAATCAGACGCTGTAATCGTCTTATTCGTGGCAATATACAGGGCGTATTTGGTGTAACGATCTACCACCACAAGTATGGAGTCGTACGCCTTCTTCGTTAACGGGTGTAGACTTGGGGGTAACCCCGTAATGAAATCCATTGTGATTTCTTCACCCGGACCACTTGGCTGTGGAAGCAGCTGCAACTCGCCATATGGGCGGTGCTGCTTCGTCACCATCTTCTGACATATTTGACAGGTCTTTACGTATTCTTTTATGTCTTTCCTCATTCCTGACCACTCGTATTTCCTTTGTAGGAGCTCAGTGGTCTTTGCCACCCCAAAATGCCCTACGAGAGGGTCATCATGGTGAATACGCAGGAGTTCTTCAATTAGAGCTGGGACTCTAGGCAATGGCATCTTTCCATTCCTATACAACACTCCGCTCTCCTGGTGTATCGCCCATTCTCGCTCTACTCCGTCCGTCTAAGGAAGCCTCTTCGACATCCGTTGCACTCTCCCTCTTAAGAACGGGTCACCGTTTTGGGCTTAAGAGATGAGCTTCTGGAGATCTAACGAGGAATCCTCGTACGGCGTTTCTGCTGTTGCCCCGCGTACTGCTTGGCACCAGGGCATGAAAGCTTGCGTCTGCTCTGCGCCCTCGCCACGGAGGGGTCGCATAAGCTGGTCCACTACGTGGAGGATATCTTTGGTTTCCGTTCGACTGTTCGCTTCTGCGAATATAGCGCGGATTCGAGTACTCTGCTGTGACGCCTCACTCTCGTTGCTCATAGCAACCTCACTCCACCTACGAGCCAGCTTCTGCTGAAGCGTAGGGAGCAACCCATCATACGCCTGGTGTTAGCGATCGACATAGTCCGGTCTACGACTCGGACCGTCTGCGGGGTTTGTGCGGCCAGATCGATGTTCTATCTGGAAATCGAATCCAGCCAAGAACTCAATCTAATGAGCCTGCCGGTTGTTAATCGTTACTTTCTTCATAAAGTAGATCAAGTTGTTATGATCAGTCCTTACTGTCACTGGAAAATTGCTGTCCTGCATGTAGTGACGCTAGTGTTTAAACGCTATGACGATTGCGAGGAGCTCAATATCATGAACATCATACCTGATTTTAGCGTCCTTTAACTTCCTTGAGTAGAAGGCTATGGGGTGCCACCGCGTGACCCCCGCTTTGTCAGTGTACGGCTAGGTTAGGATGGCTGCAATCGCCATTCCTGAACCGTCCGTCTCGAGACGAATGGGTTGATTTGGGTCGAAGTGGCGGAGGAGCGGAGCAGACGTAAACGCTATTTTCAACGTCCGAAAGGCCTCTGCTTCCTCTTCATTCCAGTGGAATGGGCTAGCCTTCTTTCCCTTATCACTTCCCTTTAACATTCCTGTGAGGGGTTGCGCTATACGCGAATACCCCTCGATGAACCTCCGATAGAAGTTCGCGAACCCAAGGAAGACTTGCAAGTCTTTAAAGCTTGTAGGTTCTGGCCATCCTGTGATTGTCTCGACCCGAGAGGTGTCCATTGAGACCCTTTTCGTTGAGACTATAAACCCGAGGAACTCTACCTCCGTGGTAGAGAACTTGCACTTCTTGAGGTTGCAGTATATCTTGAACTTCTGAAGCCTCTTGAGGACTGTGCCGACGTGTTGCAGGTGGTCCTCACTGCGCTTTGAATAGATCAACACATCGTCAAGGTACACGATACACAACACATCCACAAGGCCTGCGAGAGCCTCGTTGATATACGCTTGGAAGGAGGCAGGGGCGTTACAGAGCCCAAACGGCATCACTAAATACTCGAAGAGGCCATACCTCGTTCGAAAAGCCGTCTTCCACTCGTCCCCCTTCCGGATTCTCATACGCTAGTACGCATCCTTTGCGTCGAGTTTGGTGAATACCACGGCACCACTTAACCGGTCAAGAATCTCTGATATTAATGGGATTGGGTGCCGATTCCTCACCGTCATCGCATTGAGGCCTCGGTAATCGACACACAACCGCTTTGATCCGTCTGGCTTTGGCACAAAGAGGATTGGTGCCCTAGCTGGGCTCGTCGAGTGACGGATCCAGCCCTTTTGCAGCAAGTCCTCTATGTATACCCTTAGCGTCGCCAACTCCTTCGCTAAGAGGCTGTAGATCGGACCCCAGGGCGGTTGCTTCCCTGGCTCAATATCAATAGCATGCTCTGCACGCTTTGAGTATTCTGGTAGTGATGCTGCCCCTTCGTCGTCGAAGACGTCTAGGAACGCACGGTATTCCTCTAGAACCTCTTGAACCTCTGGTTCTTGTCCGTCCTCTTCCATTCGGTGTAGCATTGCTACATAAACAGGCTCGTTGCGGCCCCGTAACCCCTCCGCTTCTTCATGCGAGAGGTATTGAATATCTTCCACAGGGAACCTCCACGACCCTTCCCGCCAGTCAATCATAGGATTTTCGCGGTAGAGCCATGGATAGCCTAGCATAATGTCGTACTCCTCTAGCGTTGTAGCTGAGAAAGAGTGCTTTCCTTGCCTTGTTACCCCCTCATCGTCCTTGACGCGGAGGGTGAGCTGAGCCCTTCCAAACAACTGGATTTCCTGGTTGCCTACTCCCTTTGCCGTCGCAAAGGTCGGCTCCCATTTCCCTCCTATTTCCTTCGCCACAAGGTGCGATATGAGGTTCTCTGTGGTGCCGCTGTCGACTAGGGCGCGGAGCGTCCGCCACTCCTGCGCACCCTTCACGTTAACAAGAGTCGACAAGCTTGGGGTAAGCCCCTTGTTTCCTACTCCACCCGCTGGGGCTTCTGTGGAGAGGTCTAGTTTTTTGAAACCCCAAATCCCTTCTGTACAGCTCGCACTCTAGGCTCGCTGTTGGGCTGTTGGGTGAAGCACTGAGCCGACATGTGGCCAGCTCTTCCACACTTGAAACAGAGATTGTTATCTCTTCGGCGCTGCTCTTCTTCATGCGAGAGGCGGGGGCGCTTCGGAAATGTATTAGTGGCGCCCCAGCTCTCATTTAAACCAGCTGAAGGCCTCTTGTGAGACCGGTCGTCCTGGCTGTTTGTCTTTCCCTCCTTCTGGCCTAATTTGTTTCTCGAGCCTTGTGCCCTCGAGGCGTCCAATTGCTCGAAACGGGCCGCAAGCGCAATGAGTGCGCTTCGGGAGCGTGGTATTTCTGGGTATGCAATAACCTTGTCCCTCACGTCTGCCCGGAGCTTCGCGAATAGGTGTTGGACCTGGTGTGATTCCTTGTAGGCTGGCAAGTCTGCCTCCAAGGTCTCGAGGTAGGCTGCAAACGCTTGCGTAGTCTGTCCGACTCGCTGCCGCGCCTCCTCATATTTCACTGCCGTAGCTATAGTACGGTTGACTGGGTCTTGCACAAGATCAAGGAGGAAGCTCTTAAAGCCTTCCCATGTCTTGTGAAAGCCAGGCTCCTTTTCATGCCGAAGCCATGCATCTCGGGGTTCTCTAGCGAGCCAGGTGGCTGCGAAATCGCAGCGTAACGCGTCTGATTTGTTGGATTCTGGCTCGAGGCAGAAGGCCAACTCGCAACTCGTGACGAATTCAGAGTGTTCACGGACGGTCTTCCCTCGGTATTCGGTGATGGCTCTTGGCCGCCAGCTTCGCGGTACGCCTTCGTGCGAGGCTGAGCTAGCAGGCGTTATACTACGCTCTAGATCTAGGTTGCCCTGCGTTACCAGCTCAGCTTCGACGTCCTGCTGTCCTCGCAGCTGATCTTGCAGCCGCTGGATCCGCTCCCCAGTCTCCTTGAGCTCAAGCTCCTTCTTGAGTTCGGCTTCAAAAGCTCGAGCTGTTGCCAGCTGGGCTTCAATTCCCGGTGGACTCTCGTGCCGTACTGGAATGGGTGAGGCCTCAGTTCCTACCATACTCTCATCCTGGGGTGTGACGGGAGCAGTCTCGCTGTCCTCACGATCGAGGTTGGCCGCGGACGTTCGTCGGGTTCTTCGCGGAGGCATAGCGGCTGGTTTTCCCTCGACCTCGTACTAGGCTGTTCTTCCTGATCTCAGGAGTGGTGGAGCGTTCAGAATGTAAGGATCTCAAATGAACAGGGCAGTACGAGGTCACGTTATTCAATCGTATACGCGTATATAGATCCTGTATTACGAGACTGAACGCTGACCTTCCTCTGAAGGTCCGCGTTCCTACTATATACCACCGTTCACGTGTTCTTCGGCCTGACGATATTCCGTCTTGGCATCGTGCCTCACGTGTTATGACTCCACACGTGATACGTTCGTGACACTGGGTATCACGTTTCCATCAACAGAAATCACAAAGCCGTCTCATTCAGCGTCCATCTCCGGCAGAGATGCCCAATTCTCTTGAGTCTATGGTCGTATGTGATTGTTCTTTGTGTATGATGAAATATAAGATGTAACAAGTAACAGACACGGAGGAACAACGAAGACGGGCGCGGGGGGGAGTGTTTTTTCGGTCTTTTTAGATAAACTTTCTACGACTATTTGTTGCCAAATACAATATTATTAAAAGGGCATGTGATCAAACCCTTTTATCATCATAGTAGATGTTGAAGGAGGAGGTTACTCAGACTGATTGGACAGGCGTGTGGCCGCTAGCCGAATTGGGCTGCGGACCAGCCACAAATAGTTCTGTAGATAGCTTCACTCTCAACAACAACAATACAACACATATTCCAGTGAACTGTTGTTCAACTCTACTCGATGACTTATACTACCGCTGCAAGTGATATCCTACACTACAACAGTAGATCCTCCATTTAAATCTGATAAGTGGATTGGCAAAGGATGCGCATCCTTCGATCATCTTAGTATGTTTGGACCCTCATTGTGACCCTGCTCCAAGCCAGTTTTCAGTGATTTCCTTGAGACCTTCGTGCAACCAAGGAGTCTCTAGCGGAGTCTCGCCATCAAAGCCGTGCTCTGCACCCTGCTCAAGGTGTAGTTTAACCTTTCCCTGCCCAAGCTTATTCTTCGCCGCCGCCACCCATTCAATACTTCCATCGACTGGCACTGCTGAGTCTTCCGTCCCATGAAGGATGAACGTATATGGTATATCACTCGCCTTCTCAAGCAGCTTAAATGCGTCATGTCCTTCGTCAGTTCCATAATATCTCGGGAATAGCTCCTGCTGTGCAATCGCTATGGCAATGTTTATCCGTTCTGGTGGAATCGCCTCCGTGATTATCTTCCCCGGCTGTATGGAGTCCAAGTGATCCTGGAGGACCGACGTAGGAAGGACCGGTGCGCCAAAAATAGGCTTGGTGCGCTTTGGCGACAAAGTTATAAATGGATACGTGGCAATGACGGCTTTGATAAATCCCGGCGGTTGCGTCAATGCAGAAACTATGGCGATGGTGCCGCCCGCGCTCTCGCCCTGAACCAAGATTTTATCTAAATCAGCTTGGACACCCGGCTGAGTGCTGTCGAGATGTGGCTGCAGATCATTTTTTATCCAGTCCCAGAAATCAGATACGTCTTCATATATCTCAGTGCCGGTTGCCTCGGGGAGAAGGCGGTAGTCGCCGGTTACAATGATCGCCGAGTGGAGAAGGCAATAATCCAGGGACCATTGCGGATACCAGTCCGGATAGAGGCTGTTACCAGAAATCTAAGAGAGTTAAAACGAATTGGAATTGGGTGAGGCGAGAGTAAGCTTACAAAGAACCCACCATGGAATTTCACCACGATGGGGTGGTTCCCGGAGGTGATGCCCTTCGGTGTTAGAACATAGGCCTTAATATCTTGCCCGTTGACGACTTTGTAGGCTACGGATGAGACGTCGAACTTTGAGTACTTTGGGGAATCCATTGCTAAGTTCCAACTTTTGGAGAGGATTTCAGTGAGTAGGTATTAAAACTAGGGGACTGGGTTGTTACGTGAAGTTGTAGTGCCGTATGAAAATGATGAGAGGAAACAAGAATGACAAACTAAGCAACAGGGCTCATATATATGTACGGCCGGAGGTTATTGCATCTCATGGCGATGGTGCCTAGAAGCTGTAGGATCGGAGATAACGGTGCAAGAACACGTAATCCAACGTGCATTACAGCCTAATTCCGCGTGCATTACATCTCGCTAACAAATAATTCTTGAATACTACGATAAAATGACAGGGAGGATGACAGGGAAGATGATAGGGTAAGACGACAAGGAGGGCGAAATGGAGAAGGACAGAGAAGACGGGGGAGTGTGATTACCAAATTGGAGGTGGGCTAGGCGCTGATATGATATTCACCCCGTCAGCGCCCGTGAAAAATAAAGCCCACTGGGAATCCGCAACATCGTGGGGTCCAAAAACCAAAATAAAATGTTATCTTGGGTGGTGCGGAGATAGGGAACAAGGGGTGAGAAAAGGGCCGGTGCTTTTCTGGGGGTTGCGAACATCCAAAAATGACCTAAACCTTGCCTAGTTTGTCCTTCAACAAACAGATAGAAGCTGCAACTTTAGCACTTGGTTCTTTGGAGATGGGATTTCTATTCTCGACTCTAATAATCTATACAATATTGTACATACAGTACAACAGCCAGCCTCAGGAACTCAATAATCTATCTACCACATTAACGCGCCAAAATAGATTGCTCCCCACACAGCCTCGTAGCAGGCGACGTTCCTCCATGCCCCACCATGATACCAAAATAGAGCAGCGGCAAGGAATCGGCCAGGTACTCCCATCACGACATAGGTACGGTTGCTCTGATATGCGGCAACAAGGTAGGTTAAGCCGAGACTTACCGTCGACGTGCTATAGTTGCTAGTTAGCCGCATGACGGACAGTGTGTTCTTTTCAAGTGGCTAACCTCATGGCATGGATCTCTTGTTGAACCCAACAACGAGATTATCTTTAACGATGGCTCCCTCGTTTCCTTTAACAACGATGCCATCACCTCCAACATCATAGAGCCTGTTACGCTGTACAAGTAAGCCACTTGAAGCATACCAAGGCGCAGTGCACAAGGTAAACCAGAAGGCGGCCAACTCGGGCCTCTGACACCAGTTTGACCACGTGTAGATTCCCTGACGATCCACAGAGCGGATCTCATTATTCTGGATCTTAATGCCAGTAAAATATGTTGGAGTAGTTGATCCGCCAGTCTCGATAACAATAGCCCCTGAAGCATTTGCGTACTTTCCAACCGGGGGGCCGCCTGTAGTCGTCGAAGGCATGTACCCTCTCACATCATGAATGTAGAGGTTCTGAACTGTCACATCCTTCACATTTCCAGAATCATATCCGTAAATATAGACACCACGCAAGGCCGATTTATTGTCTCCTGGATTGGTGACCTCTAAGTCCTCCACCACAACGTGGGAGGGTCCCTGAATAAGAACCGTACTAAGTCCGCCACCAACAACTACCGGTTTTGGCTGCGTGTAGTTGCCATAGGCACCGATGTTGATAGGGGCGCTTGTAGAGCCGCTGGAAGTCAAGACCAAGGGTCCTGCAATCGACGACCCGCGCTTTAAGAGTATCTTGTCTCCTGGCTGAAGTTCCAATAACGAGATAACAGCGAGGTTGTTATATGGGTAGGATTCAGATCCATTGCCGGCATTACTTGCGGATCCATCGAAGAAGTAGGAAGCTCCAGAGCACAGGCGGGCAAGTGCTAAAAGAAGGAGAGAAGACTTCATGTTGTGCAAATATATATCGCGAATTCTCAGGTTGTTAAGAATTATCTGAACGGGGAAATCGCTTCCCTTTTGTAGACCAGCAATTGCGTCTTATTAGGCGATATCAATGGCAGTCGGTCGGCGACGTATTAGTTGCATTTAGTCCTCGGATTTTATTTCCAGTAATGAGGCATCGTTTGAGCTTCAATCGCTCAGGGCCCGGAGAAGTTGCCGACGGAAGCTCGTGGCACACCATTTCAGACCGGATATCGATCCGGGTTGGCGTGAAGATCGGCGGTGGTTATGCAGCGCTGATCGCCTCTGATAACGCGCGAATTGCGTCTTCAGGACGGGTTGTAACGTGGTTTCCTTCCCTGAACTCCATACCTCATACATTAGGCGTAGGCGCCTAACTGCACTTTGCCAACCCGCCGTGTTCAACTATTGACCGGCTGCTAACGAAAGAATAAAAAAACACACCCTGGTGCACCGAGCTAACACTTCGTGGCTCAGGAACGTGGCAGACAAACTAGAAATGGCGCGCGGTATTCAGGCGAAAATGGTGTGCTCTGATTGTAAATTGGCTCGGAAAAGGAGGACCAACAACTTTTATTAATCATGGGAACACTGGGTCTTTATTGGCAGCAAATTGCTAATTGTTAATAGTGCCTCGCAATGCCTTGGATACGAGGAAGCCCACTTGTAATATCTCGTATAATGGTTAAAATCCTGCATGTAGGTAAAGATAGGCTTTATCCGGGGTAGATTATGCTGGAGATCCGGGGATAGACTGGGTCGCCAAGTAATAAGCCCTGTTTTCGGGAGTTCCCCCGATCATCCCACTGGCCACAATTAACATGGTTGCAGGTGAGCTGACAGCTGATCAAAGAGCAGTCAGGGTCCAGGGTTTCGATTATTTCCCCGAAATCACCTATATAACTACATGGTCCATTTAGATAGTCAAGTAATTGGAAATTCTCCCAACAGGATATAAAAGTTGAAGTTAGCTACAAAGGAACCGATATTAACGACTTGGACGCGAAAGAGAAACAAACATTGCTGCACCCTTATTTGTCCATACGAACACGGCAAAATCCCCCCACAATGCGATCCGCAACAGTAGGTTTGCACCCGTTTGCATCGTATCATACCATAGTAACAAATTTAAGATCGTTTCAGCTCTACTTTCGGTAGCTCTTGGGGCTTCTATAGATATCGCTACATCTATATCTCCAGATTGTAGCCAAAGAATAATAACTGCTACCTTGGGCGCGACTGGCTCCTGCACTTTAGTCGAGCAAGGATGGCCCCTATCAGGCATAAAAACGACTGTTATAGAGCCGTGCTCCGATGATAAGTTGCTATGGCTCACATACACTGTTGGACAAGATGTTGACTGTGCGAACGCTCCATACAAGCACGGCCCTCTTGTGGGATCTCAGTGTTGGCCTGAGTCTAATCCAGTCGCTGGATTTGAACTGGTGTGTTTATAATGGAGTGGTCTATGCCGATTTGATATGGTGCTTATGTCGAGAGGATGATCCAGCCCCAGATTAAAAATTCGTGAAGGCGGCTGTATCGTGTCAAACAATCCCGCTTTAGTCGTTACCACATGAATTTATCATTACGTCGTGTTGAAAAACCCTTGGCTTGCTGAATTATGCGTCACAAAAACGCACCACTTCGACTCGGGGCTGGTCTAATTGGGCCATCACGGACAGCAAAACCCCCTTCAAATGTCTCGCCGGACAACCCAGGGACCCAAGTTGGCATACCCATGGCCGACATATTTTCTTGTGCAGTCTCGGCAGGTAGCCATAAGCCGTCAAAATCGGGCATAAAGCCTGGCCAAAATGAATCCATATTAGCCCCTAAATCATGCTGTTCCCACATGAGAGCCATATTTGGCATGAGTTCGTCTGAAGTTGTATTGTAGTGTCCCTGGGAGACAGATGAGGGAAACTGTTGTTGTAGTATAGCCGCGGAAGTTCCTTGAGCTCTTTGCCGAAAGGAATCAGTGGCAACTGTAGGCGTTTGAATATTATTGGCTACCCTTGTTGAATATAGAGAGTTTCTAGAATCAACTGATTCCTTCTCGTCGATGTTTTGCCGTGTCAAGGCGTAAATTGAGAGTGGATTAAGAACGTTTTCGGGGGTTTCTCCAGGTGGACTTGCGTAATCAACTGGCCTACAGTTCTTGTGAGCGGGATCTCAAAACTTGAAATACGTAGGCGAATATACCTTTCAATGTCACTAGACTTAAGTTGCTCGTCTGTACCAGAGGCACCTTCTACGAGATGTGACCCGATTCCAGCCTTTCTCATGAGAGATGTTGCAGCTGCATACTGTGCACATATTAGAACAATACTAGTAAGACAAGGTACTACTTACACATTGCTCCGCAGTTGCAAATAGGGGAATCATGAGCCGCATTGCCTTCATATTTGCCTCAAAGAGTGGTATAAGTTCCAATACCAACTCTCTGCCATTGTTCTGGTTACGGTCCACTCCTTGGACGCTATAATACAGCATCGTTCGAGTGCTCTCAAACGCACAGGTGCATAGCCAGGTGTCAGCTAAGAATCTCGCGCCGTGGCCAACAGCTTTCATGAGGATACGGGCTGCATCTTTGGAGTGTTCGAAGCACTTGCGCTGATACAGAGCTCGAGATGCCTGCTGATCCGGTGTCAACTCAACTGAAAGTCGGGTCCTAAGTAACCCTGGTAGGAGCGCCGGCATGGATATTCGATAAAGGTCGCAGAGGGTAATGTTATAGGCACAATGCAACACAAATAGTGCACCGAGTTGGCTGGAGTCCTTGCGGGTGTATATGGATGCTGTTGTGAGACGTAAGGACGGTGGAAGCGAATTTAACCAATCCTCACAGGATTCGTCGAGGCTAGAAAATTCAGCATCTGGAAGTTGTAGTTGTTGTGTAAGATCGATCTGTTTAATATATCTATGAGGAGTTAGTATGCCACATTATGCTTGTATTTGCAAATCCCACCTTAGGATTTTCTTTCGTATCCTAACAATCCGGGCAAAGTATGCAGCAATGCCCATATTGTTAGTTGGATCCAGAGGTCGGAGCTCTCGTGGTATAAATTTCAAAACTTGACCCCTCGTCAATGTTTCAGTGATACTCGGGATTTGCTGTACAAAATTTCGTTCGTGACAAGGTAGTTGAACCTTCACATCGCAGTCGGCAATGAGGGTGAGCTGATCAACACCACTACCAACCCAGCTATCTGCAACATAGCAGCTCCACATAAGCCGGCGTCGAGATTCCCTGACACAAAAAGGCATGTTTGATGGTTCAGTGCAGAGAATGTCAGTTGAATATTCCAGGTTGATTTGAAGCGCTTGCAACATTCTCGTCGCAGCACCGCTGATCATGAAGGCACCAGAATAGTTTCCAACACGAAGTTCGTGATCATAAAGGAGTATTGTCGCCTGAGATCAAACGGTTATTATGAGCGTTACGTACGCTTATTCAAGAGAGATGAACTAACCATAAGATTTTCTACAGAAATGTTATTCATGTTGCCAAATATCTGTTGTTGCGCGATATCTGCCCACTGGCTCCCTGACACGAGAACATTTTTGGGGTCGATTTCTCTCTCATAATTAAGTGTTTCCAACGCATAGAATCTATCGAACTATTAATACCAGTATATAGATAAAGGGCTGACTGTTCGCTTACTTTGCTCCAAGGGCGCAGATCACATGGAGAAGGGGTCCGTTCATATGTGTTATGGTGGGATCTTGATCAAGCCTCTCCATAAAAGAGGGCCTATGGACAAAGGAATAGCAGCGCAAGGGGTGGATATTGGTGAAGTAATTGTCTACAAGCTGATATATTATTTCCTTGCTCGGGAGCGATGAGGAGAAAAGCCTTGGCGAATCAGTTCACACTCATGCGCGCGCGAATGTGGGTGGAAAGCACTAACCAACTGGGTAACTCAGTCCCTCGTACATCTGAACTGCCGTCATTCAGGTTTGTAATTTCGTCGTCAGCTTCCGGGGAAGTATTGCTCTCAGGTTCTTCTCTGCCTTCACGGAATGGCCTGCCCCGGGCGTCATTCTGAAGCTGCGGATGGACGATTTCCCTTTGGGGATTTTGGGGAGAGGATATCTGCGTGGCTCGGGAACGATAAATACACGAAAGTCCTTTCCCTAAACATCTTTCGCACGTTGGCTTGCCTCCAGAACATTTTGTCTTGCATGAGCGGCACGAGTTACAAGAGCCCCGGAGCCTCCTTCTTTGAAGGCCAGCTTCTGTTAAGTCGGTTTGCGCATGAAGTTGAACCCCCTTGAGCTTGGGTGTGGGACCCCAAGAATAACCCCCGCATGACAGGCCTCGACGGGCACAATTCATGCATGAGCGAGGGCGTTCGTCGCACTTCACCTGTATTGCCTGATTAGCGAATATAGTGGTGACTATAGAGTGGTTGTTGCACCCACCTTGCGGGCCCTACATGTAATGCAACCTTAAATTCACGCATCAGTGGAGACCTTTGCGGAGAATTGAGACAGCTGGAGAACCGGTGTAGCTCAGCATTCACATTCGACTAACCTGACCGAGACCGCTCTCCCTTTCTGTGGTTTACGACATAGAGTGGACCAGATTCCGTTTGGATTATCTGTTGGAGGCCATGTCCCGCCTGTTCAATATTCGAACCGGTCGCAGGGTTCGTATCGTCTCCCACGGTCATCGACTCGGGATCCATGACAGTTGTTAGCTCCAACACCACCCCGAGAGCTTCAAATCAAATATTAGCGGCAGCTGTACTCGGATTTCTGAGTTTCAGTCCATCGACACGAGATGCGATTGATATAGCAAAAATACACGCAATTGTTGCTTCCTATGGCGATTTATGAGCACGCAATGGCTCGGCTATCGGGTCGATATCCGGAAGCGAGTTTCTGGGAACGTGTGGGGAAATTTATTGACATCCCTTCGCCATGTGCTCCGAGCCCCTTCGCCATGTGCAGCCGGCCTCAAAAGTACAAAAGAGATGCCATTGGCCTACCCGTCGAGTTCAATATGGAGTGTGTTCTGGGCAGTCCTGGCTTGAGACTTCAATATTTAACGTGAATCACACGGCGATCTTGCCCCCAAGTCTCAATCATGGCGAAATTCCGACTCAGTAACCTCTACGTTATCTCTGCTTTGGCCACCATCGGTGGTCTAATTCAGGGGTTTGATGTGTCGAGCATGTCTGCAATCATTGGGACAGAAAAGGTGCATTCTTTTTGTCTCATTAGAGACGTTCAAACTGACATCACCATAGTACAAAACGTATTTCCACCACCCAAATTCTGTTCTTCAAGGTGGCATTACAGCTAGCATGGCTGGTGGCTCGATGCTTGGCTCGATGTTCTCTTCGATCACGAGTGATCGAATTGGACGACGAGATACTATGTTTTGTGCATGCTTAGTCTGGCTAGTGGGCTCATCCGTCATGGCTGCTGTTCAGAATGTTGCGATGCTCATCGTAGCACGAATTATCAATGGATTTGCTGTTGGGATGTTAACAAGTCAAGGGTAAGTATGTGGGCTAAATGGAATCAAAACAATTGCTGATGACGATGTCCAACAGTCCAGTCTTCATTGCTGAAATAAGCCCTTCAAATCTCCGGGGAAGACTTATATCTCTCCAGCAATGGATGATTACTTGGGGAGTAAGTTTCTAACCCAGACTACTTAAAAGCTTATTTCTCACGCTTCTACAGATCCTCATTATGTTCTTCGTATCATACGGGACATCGTTCGTCCATGGTACGGCTTCTTTCCGCCTTCCTTGGGCACTTCAAATGATTCCTGCTCTTGTCTTACTTGTCTTTTTGCCAATGATGCCGCGATCTCCTCGATGGTTGGCAAGTAAAGACAGATGGGAAGAAGCCACGGAAGTTTTGGCAAGATTACATGCTGGTGGAAACCAATTGGACCCTTTGATTATCGCCGAGGTCAACCAAATCAGAGAAGCTATCAGGTACGAAAATGTTCCACTATATTCCAGGTTATAGCTAACGCCTGCGCAGGATGGAAGCCGAATTCGGTAGCGTCTCCTGGGCTGAGGTGTTCAAACGCCACAATATTGTCCGCACGACTTGTGCTATATTCTCCCACGTCTGGTCGCAATACACTGGCACCAATGCTATGATGTTCTACATCGTATACATCTTCCAAATGGCAGGATTGACGGGCAACAATGCCTTAATCTCAGCTTCCATCCAGTACATAATCAATGTCGTTATGACGGTCCCTGCGCTTTTATACATGGATCGCTGGCCAAGAAGGAAAGTCATGATGTCCGGATTGTTTATCTTGGCAGTACTATTGTTCACGGAAGCTGCGATCATGGCTACATATGGAGAACCTGTTCCAGGTGGATTGAACGGCGTTCCTACCGTAACCTGGGTGGTACACAACAAGAAGGCTTCCAGAGCTATTATTGCTTGTTCCTATCTGTTCATCGCCACATATGCACCCACTATGGGCCCTGTCGGCTGGTAAGAAATTCATTCATTTCGTACTAAGCAATCACTCACTGGATTTAGGGTCTACCCGCCGGAAATTATACCTCTTTATATTCGTGGTAAGACCGTGAGCCTTGCAACGTTTTTCAACTGGGCCATGAACTTCTCTCTCACGTTCTTCTCGCCTCCTGCATTTCAGCACATCCAGTGGAAGGTTCGACTCAATTTTCCCATTCACATTTGCGGACGACTAATTATGAATAGACATTTCTCATATTCGGAACGTTCTGCTGTTGCGCCATTGTCCATGTTTTTCTCCTATTTCCAGAGACATGCGGCAAAACATTGGAAGAAATGGATGATATTTTTAATGAGTCGATTTGGGCATTTAAACAGAAAGGCAACGGTAACAAACTTGAAAGGGATGTACAAGCCGCCGCCGAGATGTTGAAGGGAAAGGACGATGCTAGGAGCCAGGACGCCGTTGAAGGTACGGGTAGCGTGGATCAGAAGGTTTAATTGGCTGTAATAAGGAAGATAGTGAAACTATTTTCATAGCACCAGAGTTACAATGTAGGAGATAATTAAGGGTGCTTCAACCAAATATTGATAGCTAAAGTAAATGAAACATGGTGTCCAAAGCGTGATATTGCTCGTTTCCTTAGTTCTTCAGAACTCTTTCCCACAACCTTCCACGGAGCACCTTCAACGGGGTGCTGGATATCTTTAATTACCAGGCTTCTAATTTCGTACGGTATTCTTTGACCGCATTCTCGTGCTCTTTGTTTTGGTCTAAATTGTATTCATTCTATATACTGCCCATTGTCCCCGGAGATGCATACATTATTTAAAAATACCATTTCTAACTGTGCCTATGGGGTCGATCTTGTGATCACGCTGACAATTGTCCCACATTTTCGGGTGACCAGCAAGCAACATCTCGATTTCCCGGGTTATCAACATCAATCTCAAACCTGTCTGGGATCTTGAGACCAGCATCTAAGTGATGTTGGTTCATTGCCACAGAAACACCATCCCGATAGAGCCACGCATCATTCGTCTTTAACTGCCAGGCTTCCAATATCGTACGGTATTCTTTGACCACATTCGCATACTCTTTGTCTTGTGCCAAATTGTTAACTTCTTGTGGATCATTCTCCATATCGTACAACTCCTCCTGAGGGCGCCATATGTAGTTCTTTAACAAGCGAGGACCGAGCATTACAGGCGGCGGAGTGTTGCGGATGCCGTCCCAGCTCAAACTTCCATACATATCGCTGGCAAATGGAAAGTCGAGTCTCCAGGCAAGATTGCGATGGTACTTATATCGCCTAGAGCGAAGATAGCGAGTAGGCCAGTAGTTCTGCACCTCGTGAAAGGTATGCGACCCGAATACGTGGTGCTGCCACTTCTCTTCAGGCAAGAGCTCTTTGGCATCAAGAATTTGGAGGAAGGATGTTCCAAGTCTTGCTGGTGATCTACTATTCTCAGACAATATATGCCCCTTTGCGCCAGCCCAGTCCAGGAGTGTTGGGAAGAAATCGATGTATGAGATCATGTTTGGGCTCACAACCCCACCCTTTAATTGAGGGGCTCGGAATATGACTGGGAGGCGGATTCCAGCATCGTACAGCGTCGTCTTCGAGTTGATAAATGGGGCGCCGTTGTCGCTAACAAAGCAAACCAGTGTGCTATCTGACAGTCCTTGCCTCTCCAAAGCATTAAGGATCAAGCCAACGCCAGCATCTAGACGCTGGATGGACTGATAATATTCGACAAGCTCAGTGCGAACCTCTGGCAGGTCATTCAAAAATGGAGGAATCTCCACATCTTCAGGTTGAACAGTAGTAACTTTCACCCTATCGTCGCCGAAATCTTCGTTTCCAAACCCGGATCGAGTTAAGTCACGGTGAGGATCGATGTATCCCACGGTCAGGTGGAATGGCCGATCGGTCTCTTTTGCTTTTTCAAAGAAGGACTCTGCCCGGTCTGCAACCCAGCCAACATTTCTGGTCCAACTTTCTTCGCGGATCTCCCACGGATAGGACGAGGCCGGCCCAACGTGCACTTTCCCAATAATTCCAGTCTGGTACCCAAGAGTGTTAAACACAACAGGGACAGTTTCGACGTAATCAAATGTGGCGAAGTGGTGTCTCTCACAGGCTAGGCCGTATTGTCCGTTTTGGTGAGTGTGTAGGCCAGTATACATGACTGATCGACTGGCGCTGCATGATGCCGTACTGGTGAAGGCCATGTCAAACTGAGTGCCTTGTGATGCCAACAGGTCAATGTTTGGAGTCTTGATATTCTTTGCGCCATAGCAATTGAGATATTTTCCGAGATCATCTGCAATGAGAAACAGAATGTTTTTCTTTTGCCCAGAGGCATCCCGTGATTCAGCCATTATCGGAGTACGTCTTGGATCAAAGCCTACATAATGTCGCCTTGGATCTTGCGTGCCTCCCTATTTATGCGCTCTGACAAGCTTCAATGGCAACACGCTAATAGAAGGTGTCTACGGATCTCGATGCGACACCCGGTCGAGAATGCGGGGTGCATCTCGGGGTTTAGTTTACCATGGGGCCGCTAATTCTTGACGCAATACCCCTGTTTTGGCCCGCTAGTGGATTCGGCCCTGATGTAACACAGTTTTTATACAAGTTGCTATTTTACGGGATGAGACCCAATGTAATTTGTCAAAAGATAGGTGATGTTGAAGAAAAAGTTAGTCGAGGGGTGAGAATAACGTGCTGCCTGTCAATAAAACTTTGCAGATAGTCTCTTGTGTAAGTATATATTTAATTCCTCTAAAACCAAATACTTCCCCGGTGTTGTGGCCAGAAAGCACCACGGAGGCGAGGAACTACTCGGTTACGACTTCAGGAATCGCTGAGGCACGGTTGGGCTGGCAGATTCCTTTATGGTCTGATAATGTTACCGTACGATTATCGTAGGGAACTGTTTTATCGGAATAAGATAATTGGGAGCAATAATCCTGGATCAGTGGTTTAATGGTATAAATCAATCGTCGCCGTTGAGGAACCGTGGGTCCGACAGTGCTCGTTTATCTACTCTATTTTCCCTCCTATGAAAATAACGAAGGTGCACCTTTTGGCGCTGAGCTGGTATAAAAGTGCCTGGATGAGAATAGCAGATATGGAAACATACGTAGCTCAAATAGTTGCCGTTAGGGTCCATAGGCCTACGGTGGCTCTTGCCTGCTTATACCATCTCGCGTTTGGAGAATGGAACCAGAGGCGCATGTCTATCCAATCGCAATTTGTCCGCGGCGTGGAGGTAATTATCCGCGGTTGAGAATAGGGTGTGGAGTAAACTTAGTAGTAGTGTGAAATGATGAACAAGCTTATTGCAAATGATGGGTATATCAGCTAAGTATATGATTCGGCCCAACCACCAATGAGTTGTATTTACGAATACGCTGGCACATTCCCGATTTTGCGAATACAACACCCATTCGTGGTTGGGCCCGGAACTTTTTCGAATACCGAGATCAGCACAAGCAGCGGGTCTAGTATCTCGGAAAACAAATCATTGGCTAGTTCGAGTGGTTGGGTACCCCGTGACGACGCATACCGAATCCGAATGTTATTACTACCACGTAGATTTGTACACGCGTATAGCTACACCGCCCCATGGGGAATGGCTACAAAAACGACACAGTAGTAATATCTTAGGTTAATTTCGGTTTTCAAGCTTTATAAGCGAGTCTACATAATCAAGGATCGATTTGAAGAGTAGTGGTCCTCATTGCCACTTTTAAAATAAATAAATATTGTGAAAGCAGACAATCTATGCTACTTTCCAACTCTACCATGGTTTCTATTGCGTTTTCCCAGAGTGCCTTCTATTGCCATAGATTTTGGGCGATACTGTACACTTTCATCTTCATCGTGGCTTGCAAGAGTGATTCTGCTTATATCAGGTATGCTGTAAGAGAGTTATGAAATTCTTGCTAAACGTTCATCAGCCATAAGCAATTTGCTCCTTCAGGCACTGCCCTGGGGAATTCACCGTCCTGGAATACAACCAAAGCCGGGTCTTTCCGATTGACGCCATCGACACCTATTGCAACATTGGACTACGGAATTGAGGTCGCGGGCTATCCTTTCTTTGTCGTCTCGTCTGTCACTGGAAGTGTCTAGATAGAGGTTAAATACTCAGAGGAGTTTAGTGGCCTCCTAGCCAATTTTTCTGATGGACCCCTTCCATTTAATATCGGACTCTCAAACTCGTACCGAGTAGAGACATTCCAAATAACTGAGTTGGGCTATTTGGAGGCCTTCCTCCTGCAGGGTGGGCAAAGATGGCAGTCGATACGCCTTCTGACTCAGGGAGCCGTCACCTTCTCATCCGTTGGCTTCGTTCCCTCAGTCTCGCTCTTAGATACCGATCATATCCCAGGACAATCTAAATGTGACGACGACAGGCTCAACAAAATATGGGGACTTGGAGCTAAAGCTTCAGCGATGTCGTGCATCGAGCAAGGCTCCCAGAAAGCGATGTGGCAGGTCAACCAAACTGGTGCCTCTATACGCGGCATGAGATCTGGTCTTAGCGCGAAAGGGGCCTTCCTAAAAGACTATACATTGGAATTTGATGCACGTATCGAACGAGGCGGCATTGGCTGGGTAGTGGTAGGGACAATTATCCTTCATTGCTCTTTTGTCTAACATAGACTAACATAGACTAAACCTGAATGTATAGGCCCACCCACTTGCATCACCAGCTAAGGGTATTCAATTAAATCTCGTCGGGAACCTCCCCACTGCGACGAGCTTTGTTAATACCAACACGTCTCTCACGCCTGCTAATTCTATCGTACTTGGTTATGGGTACTCGATTGTCAATGTCACGACGCTCACCTCGTACCTCCTCGACACCTTCCAAACACCATTCTCAGTTGAGGAAAACACCTGGTACAAAATTCGGACCGTTCTGACCGGGGGCCAATATCTCTCTGTTTCAATTTCGGGCAACCAAGTCTTTAACGTCTCCCTAGGCTCATATTACACGGGTGGGGCAACAATGCCTACTCGAGGTTCATTCGGCTTTGGCGGATGGCAAGACCAGTGGGGAACCATCAGAAATGTCACCGTCACAGACACCACAAATGGCACAATAATCTACTATAATCCTATGACAGACAGTTCCTCTGTCATTGAAGAGTACGGAGTTCACTCCAACTATGCCCCCATTTGCCTTGATGGGCCCAAACGTGACCGTCTTTCCTGGCTCGGAGATTTCTACCATACCGTGCGAGTGATTGGCGCAAGTACAGCGCGACACGACCTCATCAAGGGAACACTCTCATACTTTTTGAGCTGGCAAACCCCTGCTGGGCTGCTGCCATATGCCATACCCATCAGCTATTCGCCCTCAGTCGCCTACAGTGCTTTTGCAAATGGCGCTGGCGGTCAGTTGTTCGGCTACGAGATCTGGGGTGTTATTCTGGCCGACTACCAGATTCTTGGCTTGCTCTCATTCACTAATTACATAGCTCTAAGCAATGACCTTGACTATGCGCGCACGACCTGGTCGCAATGGCAATTGCAGATTAGGTGGTTGTTAAGCCAGATCGACGGTTCTACCAGCCTGCTTTCCCTTGGCAACGCCTTTCTGGGCCCCGCGATAGCCGGTTCCGCTGTCAACTGTGCACTAGTCCAGGCCCTAAACACGTCCGCTCAAGTGGCTACGGCCATCAACGATACCCAATCCGCTTCCCAGTACTTCACTGCAGCCACAAGTCTCGCAGCAGCCATTAACAAGAACCTCTGGAACCCAACGCTAGGAGCTTACGCTCTTTCTCTTGACTCTCCGAATGATTACTCTGTCAGTGCGTGTGGCTTCTGTATCACTTCGGGGACTGCCAATGCCAGCCAGGCCACAGCGTTTCTGTCAGCTATGGAGAGCCTCCGCCTCGGGCCCGGCTACAAAGACTCGACGAAGTCTAACGGCTCGGATGCCACAATTAATATATCGCCTAACACCAACGGCTTCCTACTCGGAGCCCTGCTATCACAGTCGCCGGTGCAACGAAACAGCACTGGTATTAGTTCTGTGGCGAAGGACCTCCTCTACTCTCTTTGGGGAGCAATGTTAGTAGACAAAAGGACATCTACAGGGGCAAGCTGGGAATACCTCTCTGTAGCAGGCACACCGGGGCTGGGACTATTTACAAGTCTATCGCATCCTTGGGCTGGGGCGCCCACGTATCTGCTGACGGAATGGATAGCGGGCATACGGCCTGCTGCAGGTTTAGACGGGTTTGGTTACCGAAATTGGGTGGTTGATCCGTCGATAGGGATAGCGATGGGGTTAAAAAATGCAGCTGGAAGGGTAACCTCCGGGTTTGGGGGTTTGGTAGAGGTGAAATGGCAGCTTGATGGTGGAAAAGTGCTAGATGTAGAAATCAAGGCGCCACCAACGACAAGTGGGATATTTGAACTCGGCGCAAAGAAGCAGTTACTAGGCGGAAAGTCGAAATATCGTCTTAGAATTATGGTTTTGAGAAATAAATAGCTTTGGGTATCAATGATTGAGAAAGCACTGTGCTATGGTCTAATCACATTATTGAATGTTATCTTGTGCATAGTCGCGAAACCCGAAAAATGTGATGGTAAAAGTAAAGTTACCTGGGACCTCTATGGTGCCTACAGGCCATCCATGAAATCGCCCCAAGTGGTGCGCGATAAACATGTTAATTGACAAGCTCAACAAACAACGATGTATGCTAAAGAAGCCACGGGGTGACAGGGATAGTAAACATTACAGGCATCTTACTTCAAAATATTCGCTAGTTTCGGCCCATTAATAGAAGCTATGAACCCATACCCATGGTTACTATTTATCCCTGAAGGGTCAATATGAAATTCATTTAAGTCCGTGGATCCCCCTCCTTCACTTCCGGGCTCCCACAGCAAAACTACTTTGCTAGGAACTTTCCATCTTTTGAGCAGGTGAGAGCATTCCGTCGGCACCCCACTCCCCACCACCAACTTCAACTAACATAATACTTTTCCAGAGCAACACAAAATCATCCTTCATAGATATTTCATCATGAAGTTCTATACCCAGGTTCTGGTCCTTCTTGGCCTGTTGTGTTGCGCCGCTGCAGCCGTTGCGACTCAAAGCAACTTGGTAAATGGACTGGATTTTGTTTATCCGTATCCTGTGAAAAGCCACCGGTTCACCTCTCAGCGGAAGAAGTTAACTATGTCATACATGGATGTTTCTCCAAAGGGAACTCCGAAGGGAAACATTGTTCTTCTCCATGGCAAGAACTTCTGCGGCGCCACTTGGAATGCGACCATCAAAGTTCTTGTCGAAGATGGGTACCGCGTTGTCGTTCCTGATCAAGTGGGATTCTGCAAATCGACGAAGCCCAGCGAATATCAATTTACGCTAGAAGCTCTAGCTACAAACACCAACGGCCTTCTCCACGAGATAGGAATCACCAATGCCACGATTATGGGTCATTCAATGGGTGGCATGCTGGCGGGACGATACGCTCTTATGTTCCCTACGGAGACCTACCGCCTTGTGATGGTTGATCCCCTTGGTCTTGAGAACTGGTTCGCCCTTGGAGTTCCATATCAAACTCCGGATGTCTCATACCTAACGGAGCTGGCCACATCATATACTAGCATCAGGAATTATCAGCAAGCTACCTACTACTCTGGAACGTGGGAAGATTCCTACGATGTCTGGGTTTATATGCTCCTTAGTATCTATGAGGGTCCATTGGGAGACCACTTTGCCTGGAATATGGCCGCTACAACCGACATGGTCTTCACTCAACCTATCATCTATGAACTTCCCAACTTGAAAATGGAATCACTTCTTGTGGTTGGCGGCAAGGATAACACAGCGATTGGAAAGGCCTGGGCACCAGCTGCCGTCAAGCCATTGCTAGGCCACTATGAGGTTCTAGGCAAGCAAGTCTCAGCTCAAATTCCTGGATGTACTTTGGTTGAATTCCCCGATCTTGGGCATTCTCCTCAAATTCAAGACCCAGAAAATTTCCATGCAGCATTGCTGAACTGGTTGCCGTGAAGATGCTTGATGCGGCGCGGGAATTTTATACATATGAGCTGGTGGGGACGCGAAACATATAAACTTTGTCATTTAATAATGTTCAGTCACTAATTCCTCTTCCAATATCATGACACCTTCCCTAGAGAGGTGGGATATCATAACTGATTAACATGTGGGAGCTCTCTGCCGTAGGATGTTCGGTTCTGTTTCATCCGGAATAAATGAGGATGTGGGTTGGAGAAAAAATCCAGGTTCAAGTTGGAAGAAAGCTGACAGGGGAAATATGGAGGGGTCTTAGATACCGCTGGATTCTCCTCCAATCTGCTTGCGTCTTTCATTTGGATAAATAAATGACGCTCTCGCTTCGCTTGTTGTGGGTGTTCAACATCCCTGGCTTTAATTTCTTTCCAACGTCAGCGCATGAAATTTTATTAAGAACAGGGATCCGATGCACTTGCCATCTATTATCAGTAAGGTTTCATGGCAGGGGAATTTAGTACCTAATAAGCTCATAGCATAATGTTCCCTCGTACCTCATTTTGATTTCGGAAAGGGAGCTGACTTGAGATTTTAGCTGCAGACAAGACTAATAAACTAGCCGCTGGAGGCACATATGATGGGTAACATCCGCCCAGAGGTCCACTTGTGTTAATCGGACTGGCACTCCTAATTCAAGAAGTGGCCGCCGCCAGAATAACACAGGCTAACGCCTGATCTTTCACCGCATCATGGCAATCGACAACTCGGACATCAATCACGGGGATTTCGAGAAGATAGCTTGCATCGTTTTTGTTTCTATTACTCCTGCATTCCTCATCGCACGGTTTGCAAGTCGGATTTTGGACAAGCAAGTTGGAAATGATGACTGGGCATCACTCGCGGCTTTTGTGGGTTTTTTTCTGCTATTCGCCAACAACCTCAAGCAAAATGGGAAATCATACGCTGATGTAATTATAGACCTTTACAATGGCCTGTAATATTCAAACTCTCGTTGGTAAGTGTCTTTGTGTTTCGGTCTGTTTGGGAATTGAGGTTCCTGACCCTCATCTAGCAATCGCACACGGTTGGGGCCGTCATAAACTTAATCTAAATGCTGAGCAACTTCGGATATGTCTCATAGTAAGATGCGCCAATCTTGCTAATCAGTATTATCAGTCTTTGATTACGCTAATGTCACAAAAAGCTTCATTACGGATTCCAATTGACCTACAAATTGGCAGTGGGGCTCAACAAAGCATCCATCTTACTTCTCTACTTACGAATCATGCCCCAACGATTTTACCGGATCAGTATCTATGGCCTTTTGGCCGTCGTCGGCTTATTCGCATTTGCTACAGTCATTGCTGGCATCTTTCAGTGTATCCCCGTCGATAAGGCATGGAACAAGAGCAAACCAGGGCATTGCTATAACTTGGTAGATGCCTGGTACTCAAATGCTGTTTTTTCAATCACCACTGATTTCCTCATTCTGCTTCTTCCTATGCACATGGTATACAAGTTGCAGAGAGCCAGGCGGGAAAAATTCCTGTTGTACGCAGTATTTGGATTTGGATTCTTGTACGTTACTAGACAGCCCCTTCGTATCCACGAGATTCGTACAGCAGCTGACGAGCGAGCAACAGTATTACCTTCACTAGTATCATGCGTTTCTTCGCTCTGAAGTCTGCGAAGAATCCCGACACCACATGTAAGTGTATCTAGCATGTTAAAAAAACACCAATGATGGCTCACAATCTACTAGACGACATCACTTCCGGCTTCTGGTCAGTAATTGAAATCAATGTCGGCGTCATCGTCATCTGCCTGCCTCCTCTGCGTACCCTGCTCTCTCGCCAATTTTCTTTCTTTAACCGCAATCGCAGTCGAACCGATGGTGGGCCATATCATGCACATTCTGACGAGCCCTCTCAATTGGTGACAATTGGTGGCTCTGGACCTCGCAGCCAGCCACGCAAGAAAGGAGAACCAGGTGACAGTGAAGAAGAGTTAGTTACAGAAGAGAATAGTGCACGGGTAAGAGATGGGTCCATATTGAAGAAAACGGAGTTTGTTATTTCTGAGAGGGGTGTGAGAGAAGGCGATGTGGGTGATGAGGCGGTACTTAAGCCTTGGGAGATTCATGCTCGATGAGGGTGCAACGTCAACAAAGTTATACTCTCCGTGTAATCATGAGGATAAGGCGCCCATTACGGGTAGATTTCCATAATAGCGGTAGTTCTGATCGGCTGCTGGTCGATGGGGACATGTTAATGTTGTGAGACTCGGCGAAGTCCGACATGGCAATGAGTATTGTTTCCAGCAGTTCTGTGTTAAGGAATCTGTATCGCAAATGATCACGCACTTACAGGCTCATTAGAGAGAGACAGTTACGTCAAGGGGGTTGTCTCTTCATATGGTATTAAAAAAGGGGGTAATCTGTCGCATCTAGATATAATAACAATAAAACACTCAATATGCTATTTTGGCAAGCTAGGATGTGACTGAGCTCAGAGCACACAAAGCATAGAGTAAGGATCGAGATGACAAAATAGTGAAATATTGAGTTTATAGCTCTGCATCATCTTATATATAATCGTTTCAACATAATAGAGGTGGGTTTATTTCATTATCACTTTATTTTAGACCTAGCAAAATAATTGATTTCGCCAGACTAATTCCCTTGACTCCAAAAGCGCCTTTACTTGGCTTTCATAGCTGCTTCTCGGTCGTGCAGAATCCTTGCAATGGCCGGACGGGCCTTCATGTGCTCCAACCAGGCATTGAGAACGGGGAAGTCGGCCTCAAGGTTGATCCTGTCTGCAAAAAGTGGAATAATGAGATACCACGTCACAAACGCTGCATCGGCATAGCCGAACTTGTCGCCAACAAGGAATTCTTTGTCCTTGAGAACGCGGTCAAGGACGCCGGAGACGCGACGGATCTCATTGGCGTAGCTCTCAATAGTGCTAGGGAGCTTCTCGGCGTGGTAGATGGTGAACCACATATTCTGGGCGTGGGCTCGATAAGCAGGGATAGTGGGTGGAGATGGGAAATCAACACTTCGGTGATTGTGTTTGACGCAAGAGATGATAATTGTAAACGAAAGGTTGCGTTACATGGCTTTATCAGCATAGACACCGAAAAATAAGATTGAGAACAAACTTTAAAAGCAAACCGTTTCTCATTTTAAGTGGTGGTCGGTGGCCAGAGTTTCTCTATCTCCTGTACCATGTTGGTTTTCTGTTGTCTAGATCAATTGGTAGCTTGAATCGTTTGTAAATAATCTAGAATAGGAAGTATAGGAAGTATGTGGCATTAACACCAGAGACCTTGAAATAACTACCCGAGGGGATACAAATGATATAGGTGATTTTTTAAATGGCATTGAACGGGACTCTGCCCGAAGACAGCACTTTAAATTAGGAACCGTCGGTGCTACTTTCAGGTTGTAGTATGATGCGACAAGTATGTCGGTCAAGTAATGTTATCTTGATGTCTTACAAGTCGGAATATTTGGCCTTGGCATGGTTGCACTTGTATACGAGAGACGAAGTTTTAGCACAGAAAGCCTCCTGCACAGCTATCACAAGACGATGCAATGAAAAAGTGGGTTTGCCAGCTGGCAACGAAATAGTTCTGCTCAAAGCCGACTTCCTAAAATGGCAATAACCGGCGCTAGCTTGAAGCTGAAGTGTAACACGGTGTGCGTCGAGATATAACGTAGGTAACACTGATACCATTCAATCAGGGGTACACAGATTGGGGGACTTGAGAATCCTTCAACTTAGAATTTGTTCAATATGAGCTGTAAAAACATAAGTACTGGTTCAATCCCTTTCTCAATCTTTCCGCATCTATAATAATTTAGTAACACTTACTACGACAAATAATCGCCTATATAAGACATCATACAACATGACTTCGACGTCCCATGCATTCGACGACACCCGCATCCAACATCATCATGACAAGGTATTGCTGTCGCGCATTAGCAAGTACTTTGAAGCTTTTGCGACTGGCGACTACGACAAAATGAACGATATGGTGGCCGATGAATATCGGATGTCTGACATCTGTAAGGGCTATTCCCCTTCTCCCTTCTCGATTGATACTATTCTAACACGCTATTCCTCTGTAGCGCTCGCCATTGTTAGGTCTCCTAAAGAGACTTGGTACCAGCAGAACAAGGGATTCAGCACTCTTATGACGAACGTTTCAGTCGAGGCCATTTCCCTTCATGGTAGTTCTGCGCCCGGCTCGTTTGCCATCTTGGAGAATGTGATACGGTTCACATTAAAGGTTGACCCTCCTGAGGAAGCCAAGGCCGGCCTTCCCCCTGGAACAAAGAAAGGTGATTCAACGGGTATGGTCATGTTGTCTGCGATATGGTGGGATGAGCATGGAAAAGTCACCCGCGAACTTGAGTATGGAAGGCTGATGTGGCCGAACTTTGACACCAATGCCTTCAACACATGGTGAGGGGAATAGATATAACGATTGCCTGACGGAGTCTAGAAAGTCTCTAGAATACAGATGGGCTATTGGGGAAAGATCGTAGCTTGGAACGCTAGTCCAGTCCTTACCTTTAACTTAGTCCCAAGCTAGCGGCAACAATATTAGCAATTGCTATGATTCTATTGAAAATTTAATAGCAGATCCCTCGGATTTAAAACAAATCGGTGATATCCGTTGAATACTTTCTCATTCTAAACGTGTTAAGGGTGGCACGCATGAGAAGCTGAATCCTAGGATCGGAAAAATTCCGTGGATGAAAGCAATCCGGGATCTAGAAACCAGAAACAAAATGTTGTATTGGATTAGTTTTGCTACATCTTTTAAGCAGGTCTCGAGCCATCGAGCACAAAAGAGTTATAGCATTCCTAGTTTGGGTTTCATGTCCAAGGCAGTCAGAGTTATTCACTCTCTTCCTCCAACCTGTTCAAAAATTCCGCGACCTGAGCATATGCTTCTCGACCAGCCTCCATCTGGTTTTCGCTCTTCTTGTTCTTGTCAAAGCCGTGATCGCAATCCTCCATCCGCCTTAACACTACATTTCTACCGCTCGCATGGCCTTCTGTCTTGATTCTCTCAGCTAGTGCCTCCATGTCCGTGGCTGAAACGTCATGATCCGCAGTAAATATTAACATTTCCTGCGGAAAGTTGGTCGTCTCAGCAAAAACCGGCGAGATTCGAGGGTCTCGGGCATCTTTGCCTCGTATGTAAGCCTCACGGAAGACTTTCGTCCAGAACGACGGTCGTTCTCTACCAGGTACCGGAGCCTTTCTCGCGGCCGGGTCTCCGGCCAAGCTAGTAGAAGGATAGAATCCAATGAGGGACTGGAAGGTACCAAGGGGAAACAGGGTCGAGCTGACAAGTGCAAGAGTGCCGCCAGATGAGAATCCACTAAGGGAGACATGCGAAATCTGGTACTCGTCTGGGTGGCTAAGCACGTACTTCACGGCGTCCTCGGCGTCGTTAACTGCTGCGGGGAAAGGGTTCTCTGGTGCTACACGGTACTGGACATCGAGCACTACGTAGTTGGTCTTCGTGGCAATGAACCGGCAGAAAGGCTCGTCAGCTCCGTGATATTGGAGAGCAAACCCACTTCCGAAGAAGTTGATCAGTATGGGACGAGGCCCTGTAGCGTTTCCCACCTCCCCACTCTGGCGGCTATAGACATTAGCTTTGATGGTCCGGGCCTGGTCGCGGGATGGGATCCTCAAAACTGAGTCAGGCTTAGGTGCTGGCAACGGAGCAACGAGTTGCACAAGGAGGCGCAGAGACGAGATAAGGAATTTGAGGCGCAGATACTGCAGGAAGTCAAACAGACCCATTGTCAACGCAATGATCGAGTTTTGGCTGCTGTAAGCTGGAGGTGTTACTTAAATCGCCGTTCGCGATGACTACCAGTAACCGCGAAAATAGATAAGGGGCAATATAAATTCAGTTGTGATTTAGCCGCTTACGTCAATGCTTATTTGTTCATGCTTAGCCAATGCCCAACAGGAGCCAATTTGCAAGTGATGAATTCTGAAAATGAGCATCGCAACAGCCTGGTGGGTTCTAATGATTAGTAATATTTATGCATGCCCCCATGTTAGTGTTCTCCGCTTTCCCAGCCTTGTTTTATTCTATAAATACATGGTAGAATAATTATCTTACGAAATGTCCACCCTAATGTGCAATATGGAGATCGACCGACAAGGAGACTTGTGCGAAACGTGTCGAAATATCGACCTCGACGCTCTGCTTAAAGAGGACGGTGACGACCAACCACAGCCCGTACTGTACCAGCCTCTAGCCCCCATCTCGGTCAAGGCGAACTCTTCTTGTCCTCTATGCGAATTCTTTCTGTCCATGCTCAAAGATGAGGAGAGAATGGGCGCAGATGCTGTATATTTGTTCACAGTGACTCGCGCACGGCCGGCAACCGAGGAGACGTGGATGAAGAGCAATTACGAACGAGGATCACAAAGATGCTTCTTTGTCCTTACTAGTCCTGAATGGCATAAATCGGAGAGACCACGCGTGAATTACAACAAGTTACCGGACATGCCCGTGTTGATCGAGCACGAGAGAGTCGACTACGAACCATTGAGAGGTTGGTGCAACAAGATCAAGGCCCTCGAGACTGCACGGGCGGCTAAATTGCAGGGCCTGAAAGGTGCCGATGATGGAGCACTGCCAGTCAATGTCATTGACTGTCATACTCGCGAGATTGTACCAGTACAAGCTCGTTGTGAATATTTCACACTGAGTTATATTTGGGGTGCAGCAACAGTAGCACCAGAGAGCCCATCAGGCGGTTCACTCCCCAGTCGTCTCCCCACTACAGTTGAGGACGCTATAACGGTAGTCAAGCAGCTTGGCTACCGTTACCTCTGGGTAGATAGGTACTGTCTGGACCAGAGCAATAAGGCCGAGTTTCAAACACAGTTGAACCAAATGGGTGACATATACAGAAACGGCGTGGCGGGCATCATCGGAGCAGCAGGCGAGGATTCTGACTATGGTTTGCCGGGAGTAAGCACCAGAGCCCGCACTAGGCAACCTCGTGTCAGGATCGGAAACTACGTCTTGTGGTCTAACATGATGGACCCACGCAAAGTTGTGCGAAGAAGCAAGTGGATGACGCGAGCCTGGACCTATCAGGAAGGCATTTTTACGGCTAACTGGTTTGCCTTTACCGACGAACAGGTGTTCTTCCAGAGATCTGAAGACTCAGCAATGGCCAATGAGGAGCGATGGTGGAGGGTCTCATGTGAGATGTTCCCAAACGGCGGTATGGGGCCTGATGCAAATTGCCCGCTCTTGAGAATGTCCGACAATAACATGTGGAGCAGTGAGGGATATATACATCTGAAGCTCCAGTCATACACTTCTCGCAGTATAACGTATCCATCTGACGCTGTGAACGGTATGCTAGGTCTCCTAAAGAGATGCGGAAATGGGCCATACCCTATGAACCATTATTTCGGAGTTCCGATCCTGGGGCCCTTACTAAATCATCGAATTTCGATGGCACGAGATTCTGGACGAAGCTGGACATTAACAGAGGCATTCATAGTGGGTCTCTGTTGGAGATCTGAGAATAGCGGACTTCGAAGACTGGAGTTCCCATCTTGGTCGTGGGCTGGGTGGGAAACGATCTATGTAAGACCGGATCATGGAACAACCTGTGACGGAATAACACTTGATGGCGATTTCAAACTATCGGTACAGACAAAGCAAGGCTTGGTTGACTGGGAAGTAATGTGCTACGCAAAAAGCTGGGGCCTCGACGAAGACAGCAGCCTGCTGCCTAGAGAACTCTACATCGAAGCCCACACCATTATGCTCACCATTTGCCAAGATCCTAGAAGTATGGAAAGCGATTGGGCATCAGCTACGACTGGCCATGCCTCGATTCTTGAATCTATGGGCTGGTGCGCAATATTTTCTCACGCAGACTGTGACGTGTTGATCAAGGTGAATTTGGTAGATGCTGAAACGGCATCAAAACTTATAACTTCTGGCTCCGTGACCCTGAAGGGGGTTATTCTGGAGCGGAAGGCTTACGTGAATGGTACAGGATTTATCTTTGCCCTTCTAGTACTCGAAACCAACGAAGCAGCTATAAGAGTCGGAAGCCTAACTGTAGGGGGGAGCTACTTCGTGCGTTGGAAGAACGATGTCCAGCATCATAACGTACAGGCCAGGGAAGAATGGGATAACACAACGCGATTGTCACGCATGCATTGCCTAGAATGTCGACAGCGAGTATTCCAGAGTATTATACCTAGCCAGAAGACGGAGGTGACCAGGGTTCAGTAAAGGTGTTATAATGTGAGGCAAGTGAGCCTAATATATATGTTCCGGCCCAACCGTGAGTTTGGCATATCCGTGGATAGGCTGGCCCATCCGTGAACTGGCCGGCCCAACCACGGATACGACGATTCACGGTTGGGCCGGCCCAACCACGAAGTGGCGGTGTAGATAGTATCGTAGAAAATTCAAATTCTACAACCTACAACTATAGCAATTATGGCTACTATTACATCAATCAATCCTTTTCCAAACGACGTACGTACTGCTTTTGAAGCCTATACAAGTAGTACTACTTACTACAATCGAGAGCAATTCTCACACGAAAAATGGAGTCAAATGTGTAGTATACTACATAACCCTACTGCCTTTATACCATACGATAGTGCAACTACAAACATTAAACACCGTACATTGTTAAACTTTAAGCTTATTGATAATAAGCTATATAGACAAAGCGATATACAACTTTAATATGTTATACCAAGAGTAGAGGTGTTTGATGTTATTGTAGAAGAGCATCTAAAGCTTCTACATGCAGGTCGTAACAAAATATGGCCTATTATCAAGCAACAATACTATGGTATTAAGCAGGAGGATGTTGAGTTTATACTCAAAAGGTGTAAGAACTGTACACTAAATCGACCAAATATAACAAAAGCTCCATTAGTCCCTATTATAAGTGGCCGAACTTGGGAAAGGGTTCAAATTGACCTAATTAATATGCGACACGAGCCTTTAGGACAATATAAGTGGATTCTACATATAAAGGATCACTTCTCGAAATATACACAGCTATATCCATTAAAGAGTAAGCATGCAGAGCTGATTGCAGACTGCTTTGCTCTCTTTATTACAGCCTTCTTACCTCCTAAGATTATGCAAGCCGACAATGGGAAGGAATTCAAGGGGGCTCTACTACTCCTACTACGCAAGTATGGAATTCAAGTAGTAAATGGAGCACCACGGTCACCACAAACGCAGGGCCTAGTTGAGCAGGCAAATGGAGTTGTTGAGAATAAGCTACGAGCATGGAAAATGGACCACGGGTCCACAGAGTGGAAAGATGGGCTACTTGAGGTCACGCTTGCAATGAACACCCAAATCCACTCTACTATTGGGTGTGCACCAGCAGAGCTACTGTTCCGAGAGCAGAGCTCTCATATTAACTGGCTTAATAGCCAAGCCTAGAAGGATCTCTCAGTTGGAGTTGAGCAGGAAGACCCAACTATGGCACTGATTTTTGAGAGTGAGCTTGAGCCTGAGCTTGAAGCTCTAATCAACCCACAGCTTCGGTGAGCACCTAAGCCTAGAATTGAGCTTAGAATTGAAAGCTCTGGCTCTGAGCCTGAGCTCTCAATTGAGCTTAGAATTAGGAGCTCCCAACTCGAGCCAGACCTCAATTCTAAGCTCGGAATTGAGAGCTCCTACTCCGAGCCAGAGCTCGGAATTGAGCTTGAGCCAGAGCTCAGTTCTGAGCTCTGGCGACCAGCTCCTACTCGAGCTCAGGCTCGTGCTCAAGCCCAACTCCGAGCAGTGCCTGGGCTCGGAATTGAGCTTAAGCACTCAAGGCTCAATTCGAAGCCTAGAGCTCAAGCTCAGGCCCAGCCCCAGGTGGCACCAGAGCTCGGAATTAAGCCTGAGCTCTAGCGAGGGAACCAGGCTCGAGTGCCAGCTCAGCCTAGAACTGAGCTAGCAGCTGACCCCGTGATTGAGAAAGCTGTAGCAGCTACTCAAAGAGCAAGGGTTTCTATGATACGCAAGTACACTAAGAAGCATGATATCCAACACTTTAATATCGGAGCTATAGTCTCTATAAAGGTGCCTCGAGAGGATAGAACCTCTACAGATAATAAGAGGCTCTTTGCACGCATTTTAGAAGAGCCTTACCCACACCGATACCAGGTTCTAACTCTCTCGGGTATTATAAAACGCCTTATACCTACAAAATCACTCGGAGCTGTAGAGCAAGCTCTATGGTCTGATATCCTAATTCCTGCTTCTACAAAGCAAGTAACATTAGGGCTTGCAGCTAGAGAGGCTTCTACAAGTGCACGGGTTGGAGTATCATGTTAATGCAAAGGGCAATGTAGTACAAAGAGGTGCCGCTGTTATAAGGAAACCAAGGAGTGTAGCGTACACTGCCATAATGACGAGCATGACTGTGGCAACTTATCAGGTCTAGCTACTCGTACGGAAATAGCTTTAGTTGAGAGACCTCGTCAGAAACCAGCACACGCAGATACAGTAGGTAATACTACATAGCTTAGATCAATTAATTACTCCTACTTCTACTTCGTGGTTGGGCCGGCCAGTTCGCGGATGGGCCGGCCCAACCGTGAATCGTCGTATCCGTGGTTGGGCCGGCCAGTTCACGGATGGGCCAGCCTATCCACGGATATGCCAAACTCACGGTTGGGCCGGAACATATATAATTATAAGCAATATTATCAGTAGCAAAAACACGATGTGAAATTAGATCCTTCACGTTGCGAACTGTCCTATCTGACAACCCCAAGTTACGTACAACTATACTGAGATTGTCATATCGGATCTTCGTACAACTATTTGACTAGTAACAACGAGCCTGCTGACTTCCACTTTCACTCTTGCAACCGCTGATTAATGTTTCCTGGTTGGGATGTACTGCACCGCCGGAGAACCAAATATAATCCTTCGTAACTACTCCCATATGATCAGCAGTCCACGTGGGCGAGACTATATTGTGATTCAGCAATCGTTCACGTTCTATACTAGCTCTGTCAGCCAAAACAATCCAACAGCGACGGCACTAGCTTAGGGCATCTCGGCATCTAGTCCGTGAACACACCCAGCTCGAATCTCGAGCGCCCCAATGGCGACTTCGTGGCGCTTGAAACGGGAAACGGTTGGTTAGATCCGATTTATGTTGTGATAGCGATGGCACGGATGGATGGGAGTAACAGTGAACTCTATATTATAAAAAATAAAAATGAAGAATTTACACTCCTTTCTGCTTGCTCAAACTCATCAGGTTGCACAGCCTACTGTAGGCCCACTGTGGTAAGTGCTAGCTGAACGTCGATCTTTAGACATGGTGTGATTCTGGCCCTAGGAATCAGGCAGAATCAGGCAACTACATTTAGTGAAACGTAGTCATATTAGTGTAGTTTCGTACGGTCGAGTAGCTTACGGGTTACGGCATAAGTAAAGGCCGTAGCCCCAGAGAATTCTACAAGTTTGGTTCGCGCTCGGAAATCACATCTGGTAGCAATTGCTTGAAAAAGGAGCCCAGTTCTAGCTGGATCCTTCGAGGGCTTCGAACGGAAAATTGCTAAGGAGCAGGCTTTTCGTTCGGGGCCCCACAAGAACCGTACTATCGCCACACTCTTTACTTAATAAGGGAAGTAATGAACCCCTTAATTAAAGAAGAGGGGGAATGTGATGATAGTAGCCGAGGTTCGTACGATCGTGCCGAAATATGAGTATAGGGTGAGAATTGCATCTGCAACATGAAGCATTCGAACCTAAGAACCAACTTCAAAACAAAACCCCTATTAAAAATTATCACTTTCGCAATATGTCGAACGAAGGTCAGCAGCTCGTACGAATGTCGGAACAGGACCGCATAATGCTACAACAGACGGTTGAGCAGGTTACAAGCACCCGGATCCAGGACATGAACGCCCAGACTACTCAGATGCTTCAGTCCTTTGAGGAGAGGCTTAATGCCCAATTCGCTAGGATGGAGGAGCGGTTTTCAACCCTTCGTTCGGAAGGGTCTACTTCGAACGAAACTCCGCCTATTCCTATTCCGACAGCCATTCCAACAGCTATCCCCTTGCCTAGAACTCCTACGTTCGGAGAGGCGCCTTCGCAACAGATAGTAAAGGCACAGCTACCTCTCAAAGAACCTCGCAAGTATGGAGGCGAACGAAAGAACGGAGCGTGTGAGCAATGGTATATGGATATGTATAGCTTTCTACAACGCTTCGAGAAGCTCACTCGAACGAACATTGAGGCTACGCAAGCTGTCGAATATGTCACTCAGTACTTTGAGGGTGCTGCGTTAACATGGTGGACCAACCTTCAATTCTAGGTTAATAAAGGCCTAACGACTCGTACGACCCCTACAACCATCGCTGAGCTCTTCGAAGAGCTTCAGCAAGCCTTTAGGGACATCCATTCGATCGAAAGGCGTCGTGAGAAGTACGAGGCGTTAAAGCAGACAAGCTCTGTAAGAGACTTCGCAAATTCGTTAAAGCATCAGGTTCTATTTCTTGATCCTATTCCCTCTGAGTATGAGATCCTTCGAAGGTTTCAAACAGGACTTCGAACGGACATTCGAGCGAAAATGGAAGAGAACCATGGAGATATTCGCGATCTCGATACCTATATCAAGAAGGCAGATGATGTCGATCGAGCGCTATATAGGGTGCGACAGCTGCAGAAGTCAGCTTCGAACGGAACCCAAGGCCAAAACTACAGCATCGAAAGCGACATTCCGAGCATAAAGACAGACCCAAAGGGACATAAAGCATGGTGTCTAGTGAATAAAGCCTGCTTTAAGTGTCATAGCAAAGATCATATCTCGCGGAATTGCACTCGAACGAAAGACTCTGGAAAAAAAAGGGGGTTCGAACGGAAAGCGACGTGAGGATCCGGAAAACTATTAGCATCCCTAGACCTTGAAGGCCAGCTAGGTGATGCACTACAGGAGGCCTCCATTCCGTACGAATATCCTACAATAGAGAACGACATGCAACAAGATGATAACGAAGCACCTTCGAACGAACGTCTCGGTTCCTTAAATTCGATCGGAAGCAGCATGATGGTTGTGAGTGGAGAGACCCTACAGGGCCAGCCTCAGACCTTAAAGATGCTTCTTGATTGCGGGGCAGACCGAGTATATATCGCACGAAGGGTCGCTATGAAGATAGGAGGAATAAAGCAAGGGCAGACTACAAGAGTCAACCTGCCAGACGGAGGTGTCATTACTTCGAATGAATCTATGCGATTATTCGTACGAATAGGCACCTACACAATATCTATAAGCGCAACAGTTATTGATATACCAAGCTATGATGTTATCTTAGGATTAACATGGTTTCGATCAGCAAACCCAATGATAAATTGGGCTCATTCGGAGGTAACGGTAAAGGACCGTAAGGGGAAGCACAAGTTACAGTTAAGACGCCCTGCTCGAACGATAGAAGAAGCAGGCCTCAACTTTATTACATCCCGAAATGTTAAGAAGATACTCCGAACGAAGGGCTCCCAAGGTTTAATGTATTTCGTTCGAACTGTTTCGGACGAATTACCAAAGGATATTCCAGCACAGTTTCGAACGGTAATCGAAGAGTATCAAGACTGCTTCCGTTCGGAACTTCCAGAATCGTTACCACCTAAGAGAAAATGGGAACACACAATTGATGTTGAAAATGCTACGGCTATTAATCAGGCTGCATATCCCGTCTCATATACACAAGCTGAGGAACAGGCTACGCAGATTAAGGACCTCTTTGATAAAGGCCTAATCCGTACGAGTTCAAGTGCTTGGGGATTTCCAGTCCTATTTGTGAAGAAGCCAGAAGGGAAATGGCGTATGTGTATCGATTACCGTGGGCTTAATGCAGTCACGAAGAAGAACACCTATCCATTACCACGCATACAAGACTGTCTCGATCGAATAGGGGCTGCTAAGCGCATTAGCAAGTTCGATCTACTCTCCGGATTCTACCAACTACGAGTTGCAGAAGAGAGTATAGATAAGACAGCTTTTAACACTCGACAGGGCAAGTTCGAATTCCTGGTTATGCCTATGGGACTTACGAACGCACCTGCAACGTTTCAAACGATGATGAATACTATACTACAGCCATACTTGGATAAGTTTGTTATGGTGTACTTAGACGATATTATCATCTTCTCAAATTCCGATCGAGAGCACAAAGAGCACTTAGCTTTGATTCTCGAACGGCTTCGTACGAACAAGCTATATGCAAAGCCAAGCAAGTGCATAGTTGGAGCAGAGACAGTTGAATTCTGTGGACATATTGTCGGACAAGGACAACTTCGAACGGTAGTCTCAAAGACCAAGCTCATAGAAGAGTGGCCTACCCCTTCGAACGTACATGAAGTCCGACAGTTCCTAGGTCTTGCTTCATACTATCGACGCTTCGTACGGAACTTCGCCACAATAGCAGCGCCACTTAGCGACCTGCTAAAGGAAGAGGACCCTGAGAAACGGAAACGGAAGAACCGCCCTATAATATGGACAGCAAAGTGTCAGCTTTCGTTCGAACTTTTGAAGAAAGCACTTTCGAACGAACCGATCCTGACGCAACCTGATTTCCACCGTCCGTTCGTAATCGAAACAGACGCCTCAGAATGGGCAATAGGATGCTGTTTGCTACAGTTAGGAACAGATGGGCTATTGCAGCCTGTTGCGTACGATGGCCGGAAGTTGCAAGGAGCGGAACTTAACTATGCTGTACAAGAAAAGGAGTTGCTTGCTATAAAGCACGCGCTTCGAACGTGGAGTTATTATATCGACAATCATACTCGAACGAAGATCATTACGGATCATGAGAGTTTGAAGTATCTTAAGGATACAAAGGTTCCATCAAAACGTCTAGCCCACTGGATTGCTGAGTTCGGAACGTATGATCTTGACATACAGTATAGGCCTGGAAAAGAGGCTATAGTTCCGGACGCAATTAGTCGCCGCCCTGACTTTATTGGCACTGGTGAAGCATACCAGTCGCAGTTCAATTCTATCCGCTCAGTGGATGAGGATGACTGGGAGGAAGCTCTCATAAAATACCTTCGTACGAAGGAAGAACCTTCGAACGAAAAACTACGGAAGGCGGTTCTAGATGATAAGAATCACCCGCCATCTAGTTTTGTATTAGAGAAAGATACTCTCTTATACAAGAAAACAGAGACAGGACAAGCGGCATACCTTGCTCCGATATTTCGGAAGGTATACCTCGAACGAGCACATCGGGATTACGGACACCTAGGTTGGCCAGGCCTAAATGGAGCTCTACAGAATAGAGTTTGGTGGCCTACCATAGAGCGCGATGTCCAAAATCAGATACAGATGTGCCCAGCTTGTCAAGCGTCAAAGGGCTCTCGTACGAATGTCGTACGAGGACCCCGGAATACCCTCGAACGAGAGAGTATTCGCTTGTTTGATCAATGGTCAATAGACTTGATAGGAATATTACCTCGAACGTACAATGGTAACCGTTGGATTATAACAGCTATCGAACGGTCTACAGGATGGCCTGTAGTAAAGGCGTTAAAGGATGCAACTACCCAATCAGTTATGGACTTTATACACGAGGATATATTCGCAGTCTACGGAATTCCGAACGAAATCTTAACGGATAATGGCACAAACCTTGTCTCAGAGGCTATGGAAGCATTCCTACAGCCTACGAAAGTTAAACACCGAATGACTACCCCTTATCACCCTCAAACTAATGGGAAGATCGAACGATTTAACGGGACAATTGGAGCAATGTTAACAAAATATTTATACGGAAAGCCCGTACGAATATGGGATGAATACCTCACACAAGCTGTCTTTGCTACTCGAATTCGTATTCATGCTGTTAGCAAGTACAGCCCATTCTACCTCCTCTATGGCGTTAACCCAAAGCTACCGGGAGATCCGTACGAAGGTCGAGATGGCTCGCAAGAGGTGAAGATCCAAGAACTCATTGAACGACATGCACGTTCGAACGAAGCCCGAGTAGATGCCAATAAGAAGCTTGTAGAGGCAGCAATTCGAGCCTCGCTCGTACGAGACGAGCAATTTGCCCCAAAACCAGACATAAAGGTTGGAACGTATGTTCTTGTACGGGATGAGAACCCACGGAAGTTCCGTTCGAAATGGTATGGGCCATACAAAGTTATTATGGCAGCACCGATCGGAACGTATGCCTTAGAAGACTGTCATAACAAGGTCGTTAAAAGCCTTATTCATGGAAACAGACTACTGCCGCTACATAGCTCAGCTGTCGACGAAAGAACAGGGCAGTGGAAGTCAAGCTTTAATCTGGATGTTATTCGTTCGAAGTATGAACTTATAGGACCTTCGAACGAAGTTAACGAGATCCTAGAACAAGAAGGCGTTCTTGGATATTCTTATAAGGAATTGGCAATGATCACTAAGCGTGAATGGCTGAATCTACAATCTAGAGGACTAGATTCAAGCAAGATTGGGGAGGGAAAAGTAGGCGATATCTCGTACGAAGAAGCGATCTTCAGGAAGCTTAAGGCCAGAGTCCTTGCTCTCGAACGGAGAGAAGAAAAGGAGGCAGAAGCAGAGGAGATAGATGATACTACACCCCAACAGATACCTTCGAAAGCGATCGTTCGAAGTGTAGATACTCGGTTACAGGGTCCTATGGTGATCCCTCAGTCAAATGAGCAAATAAGAGCAGACGTGCTCTCGAACGAAAGGCTTCCGAGTGTAGCTTCTTCGAACGAACCCGCCATTGTGACGAGCGAAAGGACTGTACATAAGAGTCAGGAATTGCGTACACCCGCACAGGAGCTGCCTGTTGCTGTCACAACAGCCTCCTACGTTGCTCTTGAGGATAAGGACTTGCAACCCCTATCTCAAGGTGCTCCGAACGAAGAGTCTGGAATTGCAATCCAGTATTCGAACGGGAAGTCATCAAGTATTGCCCTTGATGCAGGTATTAGTTTGGACAAAGTAGATACGACTTCAAGAGAGAAGAGTATAGCTCCGAACGAAGAAGACAAGAGGGTAGATTCAGTCCCTCTTGCAAAAACCCAAGAGACGTTTCGTACGAATGTTGTGCTAACTCGGAATAATCGCATAGCTTATTCATTACGTACGAAACCAAAGAAGAAGGTGGTCAAATAGACACCGTCCATTCTCTACATATTTCATTTGTCATAAGAAAACAAGAGAACAGAAAACAGGGAGAAATCGTCGCATTAGTATTTACATCTCGTACGATGCTATCTACTCAAACCCCTCCCACGTCGACCCCTCACCCTCGCTCTCCTCGTCGTCCTCGGACGAAACATCCTCCACCATCGCCCCACCCTCCAGAGCCCTCCCACGCGCAGTGAGAGCACGCTCCATCCCACGAAGCTCCGCCAGAGCATCCCGCACGCCGTCAGTGGTGTTCAGGTCGAAACCTGACCCGAGATGGGTGTTCGTACGGGCCTTGTCCTGGTACAAGGAGCCCGAACGAACGCGGGCGCGAGCTCCCACAGGTCAGTACGGGACAGGAGAAGGGAGAAGGAGGAAGGGAACTTACCGCCACCAACGCGCAGAGTGCATCGACCGCCCTGGCCACCCCAGAAGCAGTTGGCACATGCGCCCCCGAACGGAACCTTTGCGCCTGGGCCGTAGCCTGAAGAAAACGACACGCAGCCGGTGTCGAACGGACCAGCTCCCCGAGCACAGGAGTTGCAGGGCGCGGCATTGTGGTTGCCACGCGCCTGTATCTCAACGGCGATGCCGTACGAGTGGTGCTTGGAGAGGTCGGCCTCTCGGTTCTTACGCCAGATGATCTGGCGCCAGACGGGGTGCTCAGCAACGACGTGTTGCACGTCGGCAGTGTTGGTCTTCTTGGCCTCGATGGCCAAGGTCGTGCTTGTGACGAAGTCGCCCTGTGAGAATGTTAGCTCCGAACGAGACGAAAGTGAGAACTCCGGACGAAAGTGAGAACTCCGAACGAAAGTGGAATCACATACCTTTGGTGTGTAGTGGCCCTTGCCACCACGGCCTCCACGGCCACGCCCACCACCCCTGCCGCCACGACGTCCACCATCACCACCCCCAAGCCCACCCGACGCAGTGCTGCCCGCAGCAAAGTCGACCGAAGACATCCTCAAGAAGAAAAAGAAGAAAAGAGGAGTTGGGAAAGGGTTGGTGGTGCTGTCTCCGTACGAAGACAGTTCGTACGGGTGACGGAAAAGGACAGAAGAAGGAAGGCGGGCAGAAGTGAGGCTCTTATGCTGGAGAATAGGGAATGAACAAAGGAGGTGAATCACGTGAGTCGCAGGTCAGGTGACCTGGTTTTGTCAAAGTCAGGGGAGATGTGATTCTGGCCCTAGGAATCAGGCAGAATCAGGCAACTACATTTAGTGAAACGTAGTCATATTAGTGTAGTTTCGTACGGTCGAGTAGCTTACGGGTTACGGCATAAGTAAAGGCCGTAGCCCCAGAGAATTCTACAAGTTTGGTTCGCGCTCGGAAATCACAATGGGCTGGTTCTAGACCACGTGTAACAAGCCTCTGCCAAGTCCCTGCCAAGTCCTTGACAACGTGCTGTCAACAGTTTTGCCTCCACCCAATCGCCGTGAAGACTCATCCGATGTGATATTCGATCATAATTTCCAGAAAAATGTAGAAGCAAAATGGCGCAGATCTTGTCTCTCTATAGACGGCACTTGAGTATATATATCTACTTGGCTATGACCGCAATAAAGGTTGTTGTTTCTGGGCCAGCATACACAGACGCAATTCATCTTTTCTTGTTGGTTCCTATTGGCTTTCTACTTTCATAGTCGTTGTTCAACATGCGCTATAACCTCAAATCCGCAGGTGCGACGAGCGCGACAGCTCTCCTTGCGCTAATTGGTAGCGCGGCGGCCCAGCATGAGCTTGCCGATAGCGAGGTCCCATTCATAGGGGGTGGCCTGTACAAGTCTAGCGACCCATTGTTAGCAGGCTACAAGATTCAGTACAAGCCGCCCTTCAAAGCGTCCAATTACGGCGGCTATTACACCTGGGCAGTGAACAACAACACCGTCGGCATCAACAACAACACCGCCCAAACCGACCCTCTCGGAATCCCAAACACCCCAGCGGACAACACCGTGTACCCCTTCTTTGTAATCAACGAGGGGACCCCCAAGAAGGTCTCCCCCGCCAAATCCAACGACGATGACGCACACTGGCAGCACATACACGGCGACGGCGACCGCAAGTTCAAGAAGATCCTGCACGTCGTCTTCGAAAACGAAGTCTACGGTTGGACCATGGCTGATAAGTGGTGGAAGCTGCTCGCGAAACGGGGGAGACTCCTAACGAACAGCCACGGCATCACGCACCCGTCGCTGCCGAACTACCTTGCTCTCCTTGCTGGGGACTTTTTTGGTATTGCTGGTGAGGACCTGTATAACGTCAATACTACGACAGTGTATGACCTCCTCGACGCTAAGAAGATCGACTACGCTACCTACGTTGAAGGTTACACGCCCCTTGAGACGAAGCGCGGCCCGAATGACTGCAACAACGAGCTCTTCCTTGGCCCGCTCGACAGCACGAACCCTGACTGGTCCAGCCCTCTATACCGCCGCCTGGACGTTCCGGCGCTGCTGTTCTCGACGTACACCGAGAAATACGAGCGCTGCAGCAAGGTCTACAACGCTACCGCGAAGTTCGACGAGGATGTGTTTGGTCACAGTATGCCCGCGTACTCTTACTACGTCCCGGATATGCTGCACAATGGACATGACCCCGAGTCGAACAGCGATTATGCCCACCAGCCTACTACAGCCGGGATCTGGTTCAATGCATTCCTGGATATGTATCTTGAGGAGCTTACAGAGCAGGGGACGCTGATTGTGGCGACTTTTGATGAGGCGACATGGCAGGATGACAATGACTATATTCCGAACAACAACAACCAAATTGCGACTCTTTTGTTTGGGCACGGGATTGAGCCCAACACCAAGGACGATTCGTATATCACCCATTACGGTCTCCTCCGCGGTGCTATCAGCAACTTTGGACTTGATTCCCTCGGCCGCAACGACACCAACGCTACGAATGGGAACTTGGCCATGGTGCTTGGTTCAAAGTAGTAGGCAGAACAAGAAGTTCGAACTTACTGCATGTGTGACTCTGAAGGGGATTCTTAATATTCTGGATGTCGCATACAATGATCCTATGAAGGATAAGTAGAATAAAGTCAGATAATTTCGTACTATAAGTTAGGAATGACTCTTACTGTTCTTAATTAAATGCAAGGCTGTACTGGACTTTGTGAAATCGTCTTAAATGTTTTTGTTGCCGCGCTTAAGAAGGAAATTTTAAACGTGCAGATGGGAATTACAATATCTGCCAGGGTGTTAAATTTTCTTAACCACCTATGGAACCTCTAGTGTTTTTATAGCCTACTTACTTATATAGACTACTTATATATGTTCCGGCCCAACCGCGAGTTTGGCCCATTCGTGAGCTGGCTGGCCCAACCGTAAGTAGCGGTGTAGAATAGTATCGTAGAAAATTCAAATCTTCAGGTTCCTACATCCTATAACTATAGTAATTATGGCTACTATTACTTCAATTAATCCTTTTCCATATGATGTACGAACTGCTTTTGAGGCCTATATAAGTAGTCCTACTTACTATAATCAAGAGCAACTCTTATACGAAAAATGGAGCAAGATACGTACTATACTTGAGAATCCTACTGCTTTTACACCATTTGACAAAGAGAGTAGTAATATTAAGCACCATGTGCAGTCTTAATTTGAGCTTATTAGTAATAAGCTATATAAGCAGAGCGATACATGACATCTATAGCCTTGATATGTTATACTAAAAGCAGAGGTATTTAATGTTATTACATAAGAGCACCTAAAGCTCCTACATGTAGGTTGTAATAAGGTGTGGCCTACTATTAAGTAGTAATACTATAGAATAAAGCAAGAGGATGTTAAATTTATACTCAAACGGTGTAAGAATTGCATACTAAATCAACTAAATATAACAAAAGCTCCATTAGTCTCTATTATAAGTAGACGAGCATAGGAGAGGGTCTAAATTAACCTAATTAATATGCGTCATAAGCCTTTAGGATAATATAAGTGGATTCTACATATAAAGGATCACTTCTTGAAATATACATAGCTATATCCATTAAAGAGCAAGCATGTAGAGCTAATTATAGACTGCTTTACTCTCTTTATTATAGCCTTCTTACCTCCTAAGATTATGTAAGCTAATAATGGGAAGGAATTTAAGGGGGCTCTACTTATTCTATTATACAAGTATAGAATTCAAGTAGTAAATGGGGCACCATAATCACCTTAAACGCAATGCCTAGTTAAGTAGGCAAATGGGGTTATAGAAGCAAAGCTACAAGCATGGAAAATGGATCATAGGTCTATAGAGTAGAAAGATGGGCTCCTTAAAGTCATGCTTATAATGAACACCTAACCTTACTCTATAATTAGGTGTGTACTAGCTAAGCTACTATTCTAAGATAGAAGTTCTTATATTAACTAGCTTAATAGCTAGGCCTAGAAGGATCTCTTAATTAGAGTTAAGTAAAAGGACTCTACTATAAGACTAATTTTTAAGAGCTAGCTTAAGCCTAAAGCTTAAATTAATCCTAAGCTCTACTAGTTACCTAGGTCTAATTCTAAGCCTAGCTCTAGCTCTAAGCTTAATTTAGAGCTTAGAATTAAGGTTTAAGCTTAAATGTTTACTTAATCTAGGGCACTAGCTTAAGCCTAGACCTACTAGCTCCCTAGGCCTAATTCTAAGCCTAGCTCTAGCTCTAAGCTTAATTTAGAGCTTAGAATTAAGGTTTAAGCTTAAGTGCTTACTTAATCTAGAGCACTAGCTTAAGCCTAGACCTACTAGCTACCTAGGCCTAATTCTAAGCCTAGCTCTAGCTCTAAGCTTAATTTAGAGCTTAGAATTAAGGTTTAAGCTAGGGCACTAGCTTAAACCTAGAGCTACTAGATACCTAGACTTAATTCTAACCCTAGCTCTAGCTCTAAGCTTAGGCTTAACCTAGAGCCTAAGCTAGAGCTTAATTCTAGGCCCTAGTATAGAGCTTCTACCTAAGCTTAGCTTTAGGCATAAGACTAGCTTAAGGAAGCACCTTAGCTTATAATTAAGCTTAAGTATACTAGGCTTTAAATTAAGCCTAGCTCTAAGCTTAGAACTTAAGTACTTACTTAGGCTCTTACTTAGGCTTAAGCTAGAGCTTAAAGCTAGGCCTAGCCCTAAACTACCCCTAAGCCTAGTTCTAAGCCTAAGCTTAATTCTAGGCTTAGAGCTTAAGCTCCTACCTAGGCTTAGGTTAAAGCTTAGGCTTAAGCTTAAAGCTAGGTTTAGCTTTAAACTACTCCTAAGCTTAGAATTAAGCTTAGGTAATTAGGGTAGTAGCCTAAGCCTAGCTCTAAGCCTAAGCTTAATTCTAAGCTTAAAGCTTAAGCTCTTACCTAGGCTTAGGCTAAAGCTTAGGCTATACCTAACTCTATAATTAAGAAAGCTAAGGTAGCTACTTAAAAAGCAAGGCTTTTTATAATACATAAGTATACTAAGAAGCATAATATCTAACACTTTAAAGTTAGACCTATAGTCTCTATTAAGGTACTATAGAAGAATAGAACCTTAACTAATAATAAGAGGCTATTTACATATATTCTAAAGGAGCTTTACCTATACTAATATTAGGTTCTAACAGCCTCTAGTATTATATAACACCTTATACCTACAAAATTGCTTAGAGCTATAGAGTAAGCTCTATAGTCTAATATCCTAATTCCTAATTCTATAAAGTAGGTAGGATTAGGGCTTATAGCTAGAGAGGCTTCTATAAGTGCACTAGTAGGAATATCATGTTAATGTAAAGGGTAGTATAGTATAAAGAGGTGCTACTGTTATAATGAGGTTAAGTAGTGTAGTGTTTACTATTATAATGATGATTATAACTATGGCAACTTATTAGGCCTAGCTACTCATATAGAATTAGCTTTAGTAGAAAAGCTAAAGCAGAAGTAGGCAAGAGTAGACACTATTAGCAATAGTGTTTAGATTATTAATTTATTCAATTTGCTATACTATTCTATGTAGTTGGCTTATTCGTGGTTAGGCCGGCCCATTCGCGAATGGGCCAACGTATTCGCGAATACAGCTTATTCGCGGTTGGGCCGGAACATATATTATCACGGTCAATTGAGTTGATCGGAAGCTTAACAGTACGTCCCTGCAACACAACTGAGAGCCAGTACGTCATCTCAACCCCAGACCCTTCTCCAAGTTTTCCGAACCGGACGAGATCGCCACTGATTTTGTCAATTCACGGCGTCAATTATAGCTCTAATACAAGAAATTTACTGATCGTGCTTATAGTCCACTTCTACTCTTCGTCCTTTTAATTTACACATCCGCAATGGCATCGGTCGGAGCTGGTGGCCGTCTACAGCCTGTTGCTCGCCCAGCGTCGCAGGCAGGCATCTCTCAACAGACACGGGGATATGCCTTCCTCTTTGCTGGAGAGCCCTCAGGACCTTCGATAAAGACTCAGATCCCGGGCCCAAAGTCACAGCAGGCTATCAAGGAGCTGGACAAGGTCTTTGATACCCGTGCCGTCAACATGCTGGCAGACTACACACAGAGTAAGGGCAACTACATCGTTGACCCAGACGGAAATGTCCTCCTCGATGTGTAAGTCTTTATTCATGTAGTTGAGTAGCAGTTGAGGTCTAATTATTTATAGCTATGCTCAAATTGCCTCCATCCCAGTCGGCTACAACAACCCAACACTCGCCAAAGTCGCCCAGTCTCCAGAGATGGTCAACTCTCTCATCAACCGCCCAGCTGTGGGCAACTTCCCATCCCACGACTGGGCTCAGATTCTTGAGACCGGTATCTTAAGTGTCGCTCCCAAAGGCCTCGACCAGGTCTTCACAGCAACTGCTGGCTCTGACGCCAACGAGTGTGCATTCAAGGCCGCATTCATGTACAAAGCCCAGCAGCGCCGCGGCGGCCCCGATGTTGAGTTCACCCCCGAGGAGCTCTCATCCTGCATGAACAACGCCCTACCAGGCGCATCCAACCTCTCCATCCTCTCCTTCAAATCTGCCTTCCACGGCCGCCTCTTCGGCACCCTCTCCACCACCCGCTCCAATCCCATCCACAAGCTCGACATCCCCACCTTCGACTGGCCTCAAGCCACCTTCCCCCTCCTCAAATACCCCCTCGAGGAACACGTCGCCGAGAACGCCAAAGCCGAAGCCGACTCCCTCGCCGACGTGGAGCGTCTCATCACCACCTTCCCCCACCCCCCCGCCGCCGTCATCGTCGAGCCCATTCAATCCGAAGGTGGTGACAACCATGCCTCCCCCGCCTTCTTCCGCGGCCTGCGCGAGCTGACCGCCAAGCACGACGTCATCTTTATCGTTGACGAGGTCCAGACCGGCATCGGCGCCACCGGCAAGTTCTGGGCCCACGAGCACTGGGACCTGCCCTCGCCACCCGACATGGTTACTTTCTCCAAGAAGGCCCAGACCGCGGGATACTACTACGGTAACCCGGCGCTGCGCCCTAACAAGCCGTACCGCCAGTTCAATACGTGGATGGGCGACCCAGCCCGCGCTATCTTGTTCCGTGGCATTACTGACGAGGTCAAGCGTCTTGGTCTGGTCGAGCACACCGCGAAGACGGGGGACTACTTGTATGGGGGTATTGAGAAGCTAGCGGCGAAGTACCCGGGGCAGTTTAATAATCTAAGGGGTAAGGGACAGGGAACGTTCATCGCGTTTGACAGTCCGCAGCGCGATGCGTTCTTGAAGAAGGCCAAGACGGTCGGGGTTAATATTGGAGGGTCGGTAGAGCGCGCGGTGAGGCTGCGTCCGATGCTGATCTTTGATAAGGGGCATGCAGATATTCTGCTGGAGGCTATGGAGAAGATTGTGAAGATGTAAGCGTGGGGAGGTGGAAAGGAGCCATGATTTTCGGGGATGTGAGAGTGGATAATTTATGATTGAGCGGCGTTTGATGATTGAGACGCAGAAGCTCCACATGCTTGATGGTTTGCTAGGTTGTGGGGGGGGGGCTCGAGGTAGCACATGGTATTCAATTAAAGTCCAATACCACCGATTTACGAATCGCGTCTGTCCCATTTTAAATGTTCGGATTTCCCGCATTTTCTCATGAAATTAAGTCTTATAATGCATTCTGCTGTTCTACTTAAGGCAGAAGTTAAGGCTCTACAAGCTGCAGATGAACAGAAAATGAGGTTGGTTTCCGCAGACAATTAAGGATAGGAGAGGTCAGGGTTGTCGCGTAGTTGTTGTGTCGGCCACTGGAGGGCTGCGCCGCGAAATGTTGACGCTAGGCTGGCTGATGTCTCCTCGTTCGTCGTGTTTTGGTCAACGAGGTTCTTGACGTGAATATACGTGAGCACGTCGTCAAGCTGGTTTGGCTTGCCGTAGAACAATACGGGCTTGGACATCTCGTCGTTTACTCTGACGGGTGATGCTTCGACTGTTGTAGTCGGTATTCCTGTAAACTTGGGCTCGGTAGGTGTCGTTCCTATTTTTCCCAATGACCGGTTCCGTAAAGGAAGTGCTCGTCCGGTGGCCTGCTTCATGCTTCGGCTCTTCGATGGTTCGGCGATCAAGCGAGATTCCTCAGGCGATGCGTACGATCCTGATGATGCTTCTGATCCCGGCGGTGACGATACTGCAATGGCGTTGCGTTTTCTGCCAAGTTCTGCTTTCTTGTCGTAGTATTCTCGGTGTGACATGTCACTCTCTTGCAGATGGTCAAAGATAGGGTATAAGTCCTGTCATTGCTTGACCATAAGGGTCATCACTACTCGGGCTCCCGTTTATATAATAATTCTAGACTAGATGGTGCCATGCCCAATGCGGATAGTCTTCCGGTGTTGTCTTACCGATGATGTGTTCGTGGCTGTTGGGGCACCACGGGACCAACTTGCGTGTTCCTTGCAAGGTCAAAGATAGGGTTTAAGTCCTGTCATTGCTTGACCCTTATGGTCAGCAATACAGGCGCGGACGTTCGTGCCTCTATTGGCTCCCGTGTATCAAACTGCTTTTATGACATGGCAAGGTATCGTGCCGCAGTCCACTCTCTGCATCTTCGGCCCCAGATAATCATCGGCACCGTGAGAAAGCTAACGGCAATACAGAGACAGCCAGAAAGGGCAATCGTGTTATACAGGCCCATCTTCGCAATCCAGGGACTCAAACACATGGCAGTGAGAGTGCCAAAGCCGTTGCGGACAAACATGACAGCGATGGTTGCATCACCAATTACCTACAGGACGTACACGGTCATTAGTTTGTCCCCGGCGGCAGGGTATGACGATCGAGATCTTTTACTTACATCTCTGTACGAGTCCATGAGATATACAACGACAACATTGCTCAGGGCTACGCTTCCAAAGCCAAAGATTCCCAAGCCAACAGCGGGAATATGCCATGGCATGCCCTATATAACCTGTCAGCGGCCACATCTCGCAAGCCAAGAAGATTCGTGTAGCCTGCCTGTGAAACAGAGAACCCAAACATGAAGTACCCAGCAGGTGTAATTAGAATAGCAGGCAGAGCAAGCCATAGACGCATCTCGGGCTCGTAAACTCCACCGTTTCGTCTCGCGAGCCATTGAATACTGTAATCGGACAACTGCCCACCGAAGAAACCGCCTAGAATGGAGCCGATGAAGGTGGGAATGTTGAGGAGCCCCACACCTGAAGAGGAGAAGTTGTATGGAGGCAAAGTGAAGTATATCGCCTGCACATTTAGCAGGATGGCAAGCCAGGCAAGCAGTGACCCGTACACCAGGGCGACAAACGCAACTCCGGGAAAGGTGAAAAGAATGATAAAGGGCCGATAGATGTGTATGAAGAGCGCACTACTCCCACCACTAGCAGTGGTGAAGAGCGACATCCGTTGCCAATATGATTTGAGTGGAATGTCAGCCAGCGTGCTGCTTTGTTCCATATGAAACGTGTCTACGCCAGTGATTTTGCTTTTCCGGTCTTGCTCAATGCCATCAATGTCGTCCGGAATATCACTTCGAACCATGGGTGTATATACGGTCTCCTCGTAGCAAAAAGCAAACAAGAACAGTGTCACTCCAGCTAGAATAGAGCTCCACCACCATATCCTAGATTCCAATACAACGTGTCAGCTTCGACATGTACACAGGAGGAGGAGAATGACATGGGGAGAGAGGAGGCAGGACAGAATGATCTCGCGTTTGCTTACCAGCGCCAGCCTTGTGAAGCGGCAGAGTAACCAGCTGCAACAGGCGCCAGGTAAGTACCGCTGACTATCATGATGGTGAGAATGTTTGTCCGCGAGCCGCGCTGGTGCACGAAGAACAAGTCGGCTATCGTCATAGCGCAAATTGTCTCAGTGATTGAGCCTGCCAACCCGGAGACTATGTTGAACCCGAACAAGTCGCCAAGGGTCCGCATACGCGCCTGCCAGATGGTCGTCCCTACCGTGATGACGATGCTGAGGAGATAAACGGGACGCCGACCGAACTTGAATGCAAAGGGGATGAACAAGATAGCGCCAATTGCTAAGCCAGCAGTGGAGACGGCAAAGGATTGATTGAGTTCTTCCCACGAAAAGCCAAGCTCTTCGTGGAGTTGGCCATAGACAACCGTGCCAATATCGATGATGGTATAGATAATCAAAGCATAGAAGCAAACAAGGGCGAAATTGACATTTTTTCGCGAGCGCGACCAGTTCAGCGGTTCATTCGGGTCATCGCTCGGGACCGGTTGTAAAATGACCCGCCCGTGTTGTCGCTGGCCAGTGACTGTTCCACTGTAAGGCAATGGACAGGACGGTTTAGGAGGATGCCTCGCTTACGGTCTTCTAGCTGCACGGTGCCTGGCGGGAACGGCCTCGTGTCGGATCTCTCTATATTGAGGCTGAGGGGCATGGCGACGTGCTGGAAGATCTCCCGATGATGTTAGGTAAATAATGAGAACAATATAGTTGGGTTTGGCAACAGGACGGAAGCATTTCCTTGAGACTCCCGTTCAAAAGCGTGTAGATACGTGGTGGTATATATATTAATGCGCGGGATGAGTCGTCTCTACACGGGCTCTTAGACTTCCACTTCCCTTACAGATGAGTCCGACCATTTCTCGGAACTCTCCGGACTTCTGATGTTTTAGCGTGGCGGGAGGCTTATTCAGTCCTAGCGCAGGACGCACTGCGGATGTTGCGCGTTGTGGGGAAAGTGGGTATATGCGGGGACAAAGCAAGGACACTACTCTGCGCGAGTCATGGCCAACATTCCCAGTTCAGGGGTAGTTGGAGATGCTGAGTGTGTGGAAGTTAGGGCGGCGGCTGTCCTTGTTTGGATTAGTGCGGCGGCTCTCCTTGTCTGGATTAGTGGCACTCGTGAGGCGCACGCAAGTGCGACTTCCCCCGTGGAGACGGAAGCTGCCGTGCTATTACCATATCATCTCGCGTGCTCTGCGTACTTTCCTATGTCCTTTTTGACGAGCACGCATTACCGTTTCCCGCTGTTGTCGGGCGGTATCCATGTTTCGCTCTAGCGACGCGTGCCCCACGGGTCCGATCAAGGTTTTGTAACTTTTTGTTATTGACTCTGGTCGAGCAAGCGGCCTTATGCCAGGGGGACGAGCCGAGGTGCGAGCCAGGCCAATATCAGATAGGAACGGGTATAAATGTAACTGCTCCCCCGTGTTTCAAGTGCGACTTGTTACTATGTACTGGAAGAAGCTGCTTGTTACCCTCGTGGATCTCCAACGACGCAAGTTTGACGACCTTCCGATACACTTCAGCGCAATGGCTTCCAAATTAAAGATTGCCCTAGTGCAGCTCCATTCTCACGTTTGCCACCCTTCCAATGCCCCTCAAGTACACATCAATTAATTCAGACGCACAGCCAACCGACCTGTCCAGCAATTTCAACCGCGCGGCCGAGTACATCCGCAACGCTGCCCAGGATGGTGCCAGTATTGCAGTCCTGCCCGAGTACCACCTCGCAGGGTTTTGCGAACAACTGCAGGATCCCGAGGCAGCCACACGGCAATCCGCCGAGCACCTGAAGCGCTACCAAACGCTGGCAAAGGAGCTGCATATCGGCATTGTCCCTGGGACGTTGCTCGAGCCCAAGACGCAGGGTGGAGTTGCCGGCGACCACACTGGGCCACTGGCAAATGTAGCATACTTCATAGGCCCAGACGGAGAGCTGCTTGGACGTTACCAGAAGAAGAATCTGTGGCATCCCGAGCGGCCTTATATCGCCGCTGATACCGAGTCCCCGCACCGTGCATTCGACACGCCGTGGGGGAGAGTGGGTCTACTCGTGTGCTGGGATATAGCTTTCCCGGAGGCCTTTCGCGCTCTCATCGCCGACGGGGCGCGCATCGTCATCTGCCCATCATACTGGGTGGCCGGTGACGGCGGCGAGGGCCGTCGATTCAACAGCTCATGTGAGGCGCTGTTTCTACAGAACGTGTGTGTGGCGCGAGCATTTGAGAACGCCTGCGCCGTCGTCTTTGTGAATGCCGCTGCTCCACTGGGAAGCACCGACGGCAAGGATCTTCTTGGCAAGGAGTACGTTGGGCAAAGCCAAGTGGCGATGCCGTTTCAGGGTTCCCAGGGTACGCTTGGTGCTGCCGAGGGTTTGAGTGTCGTCGAGATAGAAATGGAAGCTCTGGATGTGGCAGAGGACGTTTATAAAGTTCGGCAGGATATGGCAACGGCTGGTTGGCACTATCCACTCGCGTACGAGACTAAGAAAATGGCTATAAATACAGATTAAACAAAACAGTGGTCAACACGGAAGCTATTGCAATGGAATTGAGTACATCAACTTGAAATGCAAGTTGAGTGGATTGAATTGATGCACGTGACTTCAACTTCAACGAGATTGAAGACATTGAAAGTGGGAATTGATGACCAGCCTGAGCTGCATCAGAGTCACTCGCACATTACTCGATGGGTTGAGTAGGTGGGGCAGGCCCTTTACGCCCCCATCTCTCCCCTGGAGAGATGGGTGCATTCATCGTATCTTTGACACCTTCGTATCCTTCTATCAGACCTTCCAATCATCCCAACTCCACCAACATAAAGCCAAATTGTACATAATTAGAGCATTAAAATGCCCTCAACTTGCTCTTTCTAATTATATCGAATTTTTCGCAAAAACGTCGATATGCAGCAAAGGTGGCGCGGTTGTTTGTAGCAGGTCGCGAAACAACGCGTCCCACGCGTTCTAACGCATTCCAATAACGCACACTGACAGTTAGGGAAACCTACGCTCGCTACCACGCCGACGAACACCTTGTTAAGAAGTATATCCGCCTCATAAAACAAGGCAAACGACTACCGAACCCAGAGTCTGACAGCACCGGTGGCGCGATGAACGCTTGTATCTCTATCGAAGAAGAAAGGGCGATAATCACCTATCTCGGTAGAAAACACACCTTTCGCCCTAACTAAAGCTTATGCCGTAAACAAGGCCAATTATGTACGCCGACTTCGAGGTGCTAGCCCTATTTCTTCTTCTTAGCTTTCAAGGTTTAAGAAAAGGCATCCCGAGATATCCTTCAAGAAGGAGAAGCCCAAGGAAATTATCCGCATTGGTGCGGAGTTACAGATACCTGAGATACAGGCATGGTTTGCTGACTATCGTAAGGTTATTCGCACTTATGATATTCTTCCTTAAAACCTCTAGAATTTTAACGAATCCCCCTTACATCGGCTTCACGAAAGGCAGCAGAAAGCTCGGCTATACAACGATGAAGAAGGCGAAAAGGCCTATATCCTTCCAACCGGGTAATAAGGAATCTTTAACGGCTGTCGATGCTATTAGCGCTGCTGGCAAAGCAATCCCTTCCTTCCTCATCCTTAGCGCCAAGATCCTGCTCGAGGACTATACGGCTTCAACTTTGAACGACGATATCATCCTCACACCAACGAATTCTGGGTATAACAACACCGACTGGGCCTTCCCGTGGCTTCAACATTTCAATTCGTAGTCTTTTTCACCACAGTGATAACTTGGCCGGCTTCACTATTGAGCAGTGGTTTGGGTATCCGTATGACATTACGGAGTCAACTTTAAAGGAGCGATGCAAAGGCCGTTCGTTCCATCGTTAACGCATAATGTCACGTACCCAATAGCTTCTGCTTGAGGGTACAAAGGAAGTGATATCTGAATCAGTCGTTTGTCAGATCTAGCTTCCTAGATGTGTGATCCAGCAGATAACCTGCTGGATCTGTCTCATTCCTTAAGGCACGTTTAGAGCTCAAGATGTGAGAAAGTATGAATTGCCTATCTGATCTGCTACCTGCAGATCTAGCTACTTATATGTAGCATTTAGCTAGAGATATGCTGTTATCGTAGGACACGTAACACATAAAGTCGGTGCCTCGGCTGCTAATAATGGATAGATTTCATACTCATAATGACCCTTAATTCGTCTGGTACTGCGAATTATTTGCCGAATAATTTGGTATCATCCCTTTCAAGCTTCCCTCGCATACAAGCCATCTCATATAACCGCTTGATGTTGGTGTTTACCAGCATATAAAGTCACAGCAACAAAAGTGCCTCTTGGAGCACGTGTAAGGCGGCGGGATGCAGGTATCTCGATATAACTTCCTTTGTATGTAGAATGATACGGAAGGCGTTCCGGGCCTGTTACATCTATGTTAGGTTCGAAAATGCAGGCCTTTGGCCTATATCTGAAGACATCGTCTTAGAACCCCTGATTGAACAGGAAGCCGACCGCAAGGAGCCTCTCTTTCCGGGTCGGATCCAGTCTATCGAGATGACGCCCCGACGCGCAAAACGAAAGCTTCAGGCCGTCCTGGAGACGGACATCTTCAATGAAAGCATAACGAACGTTATGAAGGATGTGATAACGGCACTTGACGTTTCTATCATCTCTCAGCAGGCCCAGAATCGCATCCATAAGCTTACGGAGGAGCGCATCAGCCGTGAGGCACGACGTACGAAGACCCGACGGCAGATTCAAGGCGTCAGAGATGGCGCTCTTTCCATGGGTCAGCTTCGAGCCAAAGTTAAGGCACGAGTAGATGAGGAATACGAAGATGAAGCAAAACAGCTTACCCGAGCCCAAGAGAAGATGATGAGGGATATCCAGATGCAAGAACAATAAAAGGCTCGTAAAGACTGTATCGGTCAGCCGGTCTTACGAGGCAGGGCGGCGGCGGCGGCGAAGAAACAGGCTGAAAAAGACTATCGGGAGAAGTTAAACAGCCAGATCCCTGAAGAAGAAAAAGACTAAGCAACACAGCTTCTTAAGCAATGGAACAAAGCCGATGACCTTAAGAAGTGGTCTCTTTATCACACAAGGCCTCTGCCTATCCTCAAGATGCTACCGGAAGTTGTTAAGTGGAAAAGGGAGGCAGAGGCATAGGCACAAGAGCGAGTGGCTCAAGAGCTACAACTTCCTGACCTCGGAAGATACACAAGCCGACCCCGAGGCTCCGGGAGACTACCTATCGCTAGGGCTTTCGTCGATGCCTCTTATACCTCCGAGTGACTCCTCTGGTGTTCAAGCTGTCCCAGAAGGGGGCAACCGCAGCCAACCGAACCCCTTTGCGCTACCCTTCACTCATCAGCCCCTGGGCTTGTCACAGGCAGAAGAAGCCGTGATAGATAAGATTATGGAAGAAATCACTGCGCAGGAACTGGTAGATGATGAAGATGATGATAATCGTCTTATTACGCCGAGGAATCCTCATTTGAATGCATCGTGGTCTTCTTCTGACGACGATGAAGATGCCTCTTTTATTGTTAGTGTAGGGCGGCGAATTACATTGCCGCCGGGACGTAAGCGAAGGTATCAGGAATAAGAACAACAGCCCTCATTCCACCATATATCGAGAAAAATAGAAAATAGAAAATACAGCACGTATAATAGTACCTATACTTTACTGTGAATTAATTTTTTGAAGATGTCTTTAAGTTTGATGAGGATATATTGATTTGAAGGTCTGATAGAGGGATACGAAGGCGTCAAAGATACGATGAATGCAGCCATCTCTCCAGGGGAGAGATGGGGGCGTAAAGGCGTGCCCCACCTACTCAACCCATCGAGTAGGACTCGTTGCAGTTGTCATTGGGAGAGGGAGGAGCAGTTGGGGAGGGTGGTACTTTTAGTGCTCCATTTTAGCAGAAAAGGAGGTAAAATCGCCCACAGAAAGATTGCTGTTGGTACAAAACCGGCTTGGCTTCGCCTGGGTAGCACTGTGTGGCAGATCCAGCCTTACCGTGTAACTTTAAGCGATACTGGCCGCTGCCAAGACCGCCACCCTGTAAGGCACTAGGCAGTTCAGCAACTCGCGCCATTCCAAGTTGAGGTTGCCGCCGCGCTAATCCGCAAAGTGCTCGCCCACAGATGCTTATTAACTACGGAGCATTTATCTGGGGCCTGACATTGTCTTCCCTAAACCGTAACTTCCCTCAACCACCACCTGCATAGTTAAGACATGTTTGCAAACTTTGAGCTGTGGTCGGGTGGCATGGTCGAGCACTCGACCAAGGCAAGTCTGCCGCGATCCACAAGCGGTTGCATTCCCTGTACGTTCCTTGACCCCTGCTCTCAACGCAACTCGCTTACTGCCAACGGCGCTAATTACGTGTGACCAAAGGCCGCCGCACCAAGAAAAAGTGCGACGAGAGGCGGCCGGCTTGCGGGCGCTGTGTACGGCGAAGTCAAGGCGAGTGCACTTGGCCGCGGCCTACATCCTCGCCCTCCTCCGCAACGGGCCCAGATGACGGACAGCAGCCTCAGGATGGGAGAGAGACTACTCTGTGCACAGTGAGGCCTAGCACCGTTTCTGTGCTTGGCATATGTGCCACCATGCCGGGTATCCAACCTGCGTTTGCCTGGGAGCTGATGTGCTATGCCAACCGCGCAATTCACGGCGCCTACTTTGACGATCACTACTCCATCTTTATCCCCTTACTCCCGCTGCTGGCCGAGTTTCCCTCTTATGCTTACACGTGGCTGGCACTAGGGGCTGCTCAACTGGCGCAGCAACTACCGTCCGCAGAGAACCCATTACGACTCCTGTCGCTAGAATACCACTCGCAGGCAATAGGCAGCCTGCGCCAGCACCTCCACTCTGCCCCAGTACCTCAGGAATGGGCCCTGTGCTCCATGCTGCTACTTCACATTTTCGAAAAGTTTGGCGACGGGTACCGATCGCCCTCGGATACACATGTCAAGTCGGCGCGAAGCATCTTTCTCCGCCATTTCACCCATTCGCCTCCGAGAGACATGCGCCACATTCTACAGCTAGAGAGCGTGGTATACCGAGTCGCCATTACTAGCACTTTCCGGCGAGGGCCCATGTGTCACCTGGAGGAATACTCCTCTCTGGACGACCTCCTCGATATATGGGCGTCGTCACCGATCACTTGTGGTTTGTGGCAACATAGCCTCTGGATCGGTCTGCGGCCGCCCATATTCAATGCAGTCTTTAAGCTATCAGTCCTCCTCCGTCTCGTGCCCCTCCAACCTTCCTGGAGGTCTGAGCTGGACAAGGTAGAGGGCAACCTTCGGCACTATCTTAGGCCTTATGAGGCGTGGCTGTCGCACATGGGCGACCCAGATCATCCACCGGATAGCGGTGGCAGGCCTTGCTTGTCGCTAGCAGACCAGGCCCGCGCCGCGCACTGCCTTTACGCTTATGCCTGCCACATAATCACGACCAAATTGCGGGACCCTGAGTCAACGCAGTCCGGGAATCAGATCCGTCGGGTATCCCGCCTCGGTTTCCGCCTTCTGGCGTACCTGGCAAAAGCCGGGTTCCTATCACCAGTGTTGATATGGCCAGCCACCATCATCAGTCTCGCCGCGTCGAGTCCGGAGGACCAGGATATAGCGACGCTGTACATCAACGGTCTAGCCCACAAGTCTGGATCACGGGCCATTACATCAGTAATGCGCCTTCTGCACCTTGCATGGACGAGAACCAGTAAAGAATGGCCGGCCGGAACGAATATACTCTTTGACTTCGAAGCGCTCGGTGACGTTTTTATCTGAATGGCAATGAACTTGCATGGCTTTGGGCAAGCGTGGGAGGCCCTGAAGACAATGGACTATCTGTTCGTAAATTCAGGCAGGCTGCGGAGGACACCCGGTTTGAGGAAGCCTCTCATTTCAAGTCGGGAATTGACTGCGGATGGGCGAAGCTCGAAGAGACTATTACGTCAAAACGGATCGTACACCTGTCTATCGAGCCGCGCTAGCGCTTCACCCATCCTATGGCTATGACTACTCTGAGCGGAACTGGAAAGTTGCGATGGACAAGCCGCAATGGTACAGGGACATGCAGTCCGCTGTTGGTAACCTGTTCGATGAACACGCCAGACAGGCTGAAGTGGAAACGCAGGCTCAGGCGGGTCTTTTGGGGAGTGAAGGTGGCGAGACCGATGCTGAGGTTGACAATTATGGTTCCTTTGGGAAAAGGTCAATCCACTCCTTGAGTACGCAGCAAAAGAAAGCCAAGACAATCAGGCTTGTTGGCGTAGTATGGACCGTCCCATACTGTCTCCGAATGTGGAAACGCTATCCGGAAATAATGAGCTTCGACAACACGTACAATACAAACCGCTTCAAGCTGCCGCTCTTTCAGATTATGGGGCAGACCTGCCTAAAATCTGTTTACAACGCCGCATTCGGTTTGGTCGATAATGAGAGACGCGAAGGGTTCCAATTCCTCACGGCAGCGGTCAGAGACTTGACCGAGAGGCATGCGATTCCACTACCAGATGTTGTTATTACCGACTATGATCAGGCAATGAAGGAAGCACTGGATAGCCAGTATCCCGAGGTGCCAGCAACAGCTATGTATCCACCATATCAACGCAAACGCTCTTCTTAATGCGAAGCGGAAGTGGAAGAACGCAAAGGAAGATGGGGAAAGTGTCGAAGGCGGTAGCTCTGGCAGTGAACAGACGCAGGCAGTGTTGTCTCCGGGTGATATGGAGGTTGTGCTCGCAGCAGAGACAAGAGTGCCCGCTGGCCCAGAGTAACCTCGCTGCGCCTGTACCACACAACTACCGCGGTGTCCTCGACCTGTGGAAGTTCGTCGCTTTTGCAGGGACAAAAGAAGAGCACGAAAAGGCTGGGGTACGGCTATGTGACAAGTTCAACGACCAGCAGGCTATCCTTATGTTCCTCTACAAGACGTGCTTGCCCATACGAGCGCAATGGGCACAATGCATCATTAAAAAGTACCGTAATCTTGGGGTTCGGATGACTTCCGGCACCGAGGCCAGCAACAACAATGTTCAGAGTTACCTGCTCAAGGGGATGAGCCATTTGTACTTGCTGTTTGAGGCTTTCGAGGCCATGCTGAATGATCAAGAGCGAGACTTCATCGATGCCTGTTCGCAGGATGAGGTACTGACTTCTCGTACACATTCTGGCCCCGGCTCAGAGTATCTGGGAGAACTTCGCATGGTGATGTCTGAGCCGGGGCTCAAGCTTGTTGCCAAAGAACATCGGCGTGCTTTGAGATCGACACGAAGCACGTCACGTCCTTGGCCGGAGACGGTAGGGGATTGCAACGAGGATTGTTCCGTCTCATTGCAGCTGGGGATACCGTTCTACCATACAATTTACAGGAAATTAGAAGCAGGAACGCCCTTGACGAAATGGGACGTTCACCTTCCGTAACATCTTAGGGAGCCAGACTCGCGCAATCCCTGACGTCGAATTCTCGACCCCAAGATCGCGGCATGTCTCCAAGGCCGGCCGAAGAATGCTGCGCAGCCAGTCCCCGAGGGCATGAGAGTTCGGCCACCAAATCGCAGTCGAGCAGCATCGGACAAGACCGGCCCAAGCAGTAAGCACACTCGCAAGTTGGCTATCCTTGGGCCGGGAAAGCAGACAGGCCTGCGGCAAGCTGGCTGTAGTAGGCAACCTAGTAGTATACGGAGGCGACGGTCAGAATGGGAGGCCACCCTTCATGAAGAGAAGAAGGAAGCTCTGCCAAGGCGCGGGCGGGAAGGCTCTGTCAAGCGGCCTGCCGTTTTAGCGTGCGCGGTCCGATCAAGTTCTAGTGGCGAGGGTAACAATAAGGATTGTATCTACGTCCGGGTATAATTTAGACAGTCTTTATTCGTACGGCACCCAAATGCCTGAGGAACGGAAGTCCCGAAGGTCCTTCCTTCCGCGCCCTCCCTCCCACCCCCCCGACGCACGGTTCGCTCCCTGAGCCTGGCTTCACAAGCCCCCCTAACATGGCCACTAAAAGCCACGCATCTTGGTCTCGATGTCTCACTCCGATTGCTTTTTTCTTTCATCATTCTACCAGACAGATAATTCCCCCGCTGCCCCTCACCGCTCCAGCTTCATATCATCAACCAGCCAGATGCACAGCCCGCCAGATCTCCGTAGCACCGCCTAGGCGGGCCATAGGGAATTAGGGAATTCGGGAAAGTAGCCACACACCGATGTGGATTCTGCTTCTCATACGTGCCTACCGGGACCAGCGAGGAAGCCGCCATGGCTGTAGCAGACGCCGACTTTCGACGACGGCCGCCTCGATGCGATGGTGGGTTCTGAAACCTGAGGCAGCGTCGCCGAGGTGCCGTGCCATCGGCGATGTGGCCTGCGTCAAAATCATCTCTTGGCCGCCCTCGTCTGGGCCTTCTTGATACCGGCCATGACCGCGTCGTTTGCGTCTTTCGTCTTTGCGTCCGTCCTTCCCGTCCCCGCTCCACAGATCTCTCGACGACTACCTTGCCCCGCCAGGAGCCGGTCAGGACTCCGATCGATGAAATCCGCTGCACGCTAGAGGATCTCGATAGCCAACGCATCCAGGGCAGAGCCCGCCGAGAGCCGGTCAGAGTCTCACCTGACGATGTGCGACGTACTTCAGAAGTCCTAGAATGCCGGAACACCCGGACTCCACATCGAAAACATAGGGTTTCGGTTCCGGAAGATGAACTCGCCTGTACGATGACCGCCATCACGCAAGAACAGGCCGAGGAACGTTCACGGACAAGAGCCGCAAGGCTACGAATGCAGGAGCAGGCGTGTGAGCCCCGTCGTCAAGGGCCCGAAGAGACGCCGCCGACCCTGCCACTGGCCATTCCCGAGACCATCGACCGTCTCCCACAGGTTCCCCCGTCCGAAGACTGTCCGAGGCATCGACCTCCGCCGCCAGCACGGCCGATTCCGCACACCCCGTCTCCTCGAAAACGCTTCAGGGACCCACAACCGGAAGGACTTCCGACTCCGCCGCCCACGAGGCCGGACCGACCCTGAAAAAGAACGAGGCTGTCGCAGGAAACCGCCCCGCTCCAACGAGAGTCCCTCGAGGCCATTCTGCGATACCATGAATCTCGTTTTCGCGACAAGGAGAAGGAATCGGCAGCAAGATCTTGGTGCAAAGAGGTCCCATTGGCCCTCCAGGTAGAGACTGCGAAGTCCTTCTACCAGGCGTTCACGGATGAGAGTACGCTGCCGATTTCGCACTGCAACTTTTGATACAGGAAGCAGCCTCCGTCCGAGCTTACGACGGTCCGATGGAGGACGCGCTTGTCGCCCTCCTTGCTGCAGGCCACAACAGCGCTCCAGGAGTGCACGGAATGTTTCCCCGCTGGCGACGACGCTGAATCTATAGTTTGCCACGAATGCTCCGCTGCTTTGGAGAAGGGGAAGCTGCCGAAGACCTGTGCCGTTAACAACATGCACATTGGATGCGAGCATCGGTATCCCGAAGCACTTGACGGCCTCTCTCTCGTTGTGGAAAGGCTGATTGCTCTTCAGGCCTCCTTCGGCTACATCACAAAGTTCACCGTCGACAACAAGACCCCGTCAGGCCTCAGCTACCGGAAGCACGTCAAGGGCCATATCGCGGTCTTTCCGAACAAGGTCGAGGACCGCGTTGCCACAGTCCTCCCTCACCCTCTTTTGGAAACCATCGAGAACATCCACGTCTCTTGGAGTGGCTACAGCAAACCTGGCGCTGCCGACGTTGGCCATCTTCTCCAAGTGCGCAAGTCCCGCGTGAGGGCCGCCCTGTCATGGCTCCAGAAGAACAATCCGCTCTACGAGCACATCGCGATCGATCATGGCGGCATAGATGGCTGGCAGCACGCAGACGGGTCCAATGTCCCTATCCTCCTCATGGACAGCATGCAGCGGGACGAGCCGTCCGCTGCCGAGAAGACGCAGACAGACCATACAGTCCCAGATACCGATCGAGGTTTGGAAGAGAACCGGTTCACGAGCATTGAATAGATTGTTGCATCGGCGCAAGCTCAGTCCGGTCACAACTTCAGCCTTCCCGAGGGCACTCCGCCGAACGAACAGGACCTGCCCTTGTCGGGTGACGCCCGTACCTCCACTCCAGGACCGGAGGGTGCCAGCGGCGATGGTGACATTATTCTAGAAACATGGCTCACCTGCTATTGGCAACGTGCACTGTAATGCATCCTCTTCGGGCAACCCTAATGCAGGAATGGGTTTGCTGGTCGGGGCGGGGAATGGGAACTCACTCCGTGCTAACGTCTCTTCATTCGGTCATCTCGCTCTGGTATGCACGAATCTGCTCTTGCCTCTGCTCGTACGCCTCATGAACCACCATCAACCGTGCCAACTTAATCACCGCTGAATACTTGGTGGTGAAATCCTCGGCATCGTGCCACCCTTTGTCGCCTTTCATCATCATAACGGCCAATCCACTAATAATGGCACTCTGGTACTCGTTATCTTGTAATGGGTGGTCTAATAATGTGATGCAAAACCGCAATACCGCTGGATCTGCCGTACCATTTGGTCTCTTCGGACATCTCATCCTCGAAACCCTCATCGACTTCTTCGCCTGCCCATTCGACGCCCTCCTCCGCCCCCTCGTCGTCTTCCCCATCATCAAACCCTTCGTCTTCATCACGGTCTTCGCCCTCGGCGCTCTTTGCCTGCTCCTCCTTCCACTCCTGAAACGCCCCAATCTTATCTCTCACCGTTTGCATGGCCGACTGCTGCGCCTCGGTCATCACGTACGGGGGTCGGAACTCGGGCTCATCGTCCTCGGCTCGGAACACAACCAATAACAACTGCTTCCACACCTCAACATACCGCTCGATGGTTGTGATATCTATCCAACTATCAAAAGGCATGTTCGTCTCTTTCTCCACCTCCTTCTTATTGGCTTCGAATAACGCCTGCTGACCGACGATCTCACGTACGGCTTTGTACCGTGCCTCTTGAATCAACCACTCGAATGCCGTGCACATTATGGCCAAATGGGGTTCAACAAGATGATGTGGTCATCGACCCTTCGCTCAAGCAGTCCACAGCGACGGTTGATCCTCAACAGGCGGACGCCATCCACTCTCCACCAAATGACAGGGGATTCAACTCTTAATCCAAAGGAAAAAAGCATTTTCTCTTTGGTGGATGACTCAAAATTCAGAGGTTTTGAGTACGAAAGGGGTTTTTCAGTGGTTCTCGCCCACCCTTGTAAGGCAGTAAGGTTATTCTTCCAATCAACAGTCTGAAATTATAGAATTTTCCCCATGAATTTCCTCAAATGTTAAGGCAGAATGCCTGAGGTGGGCGAGACCCACTGCAAACCCCCTTTCGTACTACAACCTGTTGCACAGCCACTCACAACCTGGCAGGGACTAGTATCTATTTAATCGATACCTCAAGAGAGCTCTCAGACCGACTTGACGAACGAAGTTGCATCGAGCGGGGCGCAACAAATCCACGGTGTCTTTCTGTACATTTCGCAGATAGTCTGTGACTGGCAGCGCCTCTTGCTGTTAACAATCCCCTACCACTCTCTCGATGACCAAGAGGACGAGGGCGAGATCCTGGTGGGCATGGGACTGTACGATACGCCTGACAAGCCGTCCCTTCCCGATGCGCAGTTAGAGCAGTACCGCACGGCTATGATTTCACAGTGGACTGGTCAGATGCGAAGGCGGGTGGGATATTCGACTTTTCACTAGGTATTGAGAGGGGAACACGACGGTACTGAAGGTGAAAGAATAAAGGTGCCGGACTAGACATCAAATAAGTATCCTGTCCTAAGATCTCTTGTAGTACGCCAACTGCTGATCCAAAACCTCCTTGATCATCTTCTCCGGTGCAGTCCACTTGATACCCAACTCCCTCTCCACCCTGGCCGTATCCGCGTTCTTCAAAACCGGCTTACTCTCCTTATCCAGCTTATGTGGCACGCCCGGATGATCCTTCTCCAAAATCTCCACAATATCTTTCCAAGTATACGGAGTCCCGCTCACAAGATACTTCGTCCCCTTGGTCACACTGTCATCCAGGCATTTGATGTGTGCATCCGCTACATCACCAATATATACGCTGAAAAGTGCAGAATCCTTGAACGCACCACTTATGATACTGCCAAATAGTAAACCATTGGATGAGCCCTCCATTTCCTTGGCGGATTGTTGGATCAGGTTGTGCCCGTATACGAGAGAGGGGTGGATTGTGAAGAGTTCGAAACCGGGTTTTTCCTTCTCTACAAACTCCCAGCTGGCGTTGTTAGCGACGAGCTTGGAGGCGGCGTAGAGTTTGAAGGAGGTGAACATATCATTGCCGGTATCGAAATTGTCGTCGGTGTTGACGGAGAGATCCCATCCGTTCTCCTCTACACGCGTTTTAAATCAGTACTGGTTCTTTTGGTAGAGCAATGGGAGATAATATACCTCTAATAACACCCCCCTCAGGCACACCATCCAGAGGTTCCAGTGCAAGGCTTGAACTAGTAATCACCACTTTCTTAATACTCCCCACTTCCTTCGCACTTCTCAGAATACTTAATGTTCCCTCTAAAGCAGGGGGAAACATCTCCTCTTTCTTGATTGAGCCAGCGATTGGGCTTGCCAAATGGAGGATATAATCAACACCGTCCAGAACATTAGAGAACGCATTAGGGGCTGTGATGTCTGGGACAATGACAAACTCGATCTTGTCGGCGTATTCAGAGAAGATTCCCTTGAGTTTGGAGATTTGGGAGTCCTTGCGGACTGAAACTCGGAGACGGTAGCCTACTTTTAGAGCTGCGTTGGCAGTTGCGGCGCCTATGAAACCCGTGGCTCCGGTCTAATTAACCGGCATGTTAGTTTATTCTTCCTTATTCAAGATGTTGAAGGGGTCCACCAGCTTTGTGATTGATTTGCTTGGAGCGCATGAACAAGAGATTAACGTACGATGAAGATGAGTTTCGAAGACATGATGGCTGAATTCTTATCGACTTGCTACTATTTAGATGTTTTAGATGGCTGAATTCTTATCGACTTGCTACTATTTAGATGTTTTAGATGGTTGGGAATAAACTGATCGATAGATCAACACTTAGTCTCAACCACAAGCCTTCCACGTTTATATAGCCATTGTCAAGCACAGACTGGAACCAACAGCTTACAAACATATGAATGAAAGCAACCCATAAAGTCTGAGAATGCGGCCGCATGCTCCACTCATCACCACAATTTAGCTTCATTATTAATACAATCCAGCGGTAGTGTCAGGAGTTACAGAAGCTGTGTATTGGCAAGACAGCCATTAATTGGAGGCAGGGTTCGGAACAATACTCAAGTGAGTTTGACGCGGGGAAATTTCAGCCCGCCCAGAAAGCTTGTTTTCTGGGGCGTTACGTACTGTAGCCACATTGAGCTGATGAGCGACTGCGCTTAGATCTACAGATTTGGAATTTGAGCATGATATTTGGGACAAACCTACAAGTGCGGGTAAATAAGGCCTGAATAGTGTTCTGATGGCGGTGATAACTTGAATGTTACACATGCAGAGTTGCATTAGGGGTCCATGGAATAACACTAACAATTGGGAAACTGTGATGCACAGTGCTTTGCGAGAAGTTCAGTAATCTAGCAGCAACGGAGTCATGGGAGTTATTGGCGACCTGCCAAAAAGTATGTAGTCAGTCGTCGGCCACAAAGTAAAGTCCGACAGCCCAAAAACACTAGCTTCATAATAACAGACGCTATTTCATCCTAGCGTACTTCGGTACAATTAAAATAATGGCAGTAAAAATAAACCTGAAATACGCCCTAGATGATTGTTAAGCTCTTTATAAGCCCAAAGTCAATCTGGAAAAACTCGGAACAAGCATTGGCTTTCGATTTCAAATCAACAGAGGCGTCAGAATGCGTAGTTGTTGAGTAATCAGTAATTTCAGTAATCAGAAATACCTGCGGTATTTCCCGCGGAATGTTGCCGTCTCAACTCCGGTTCAGTTTTCTCTAGTGTGTAAAACGAATGTTGTTAGATATTCTTTGCTCCTACTCTCATATATACCCTCGAGGAGTAGATAATAGGTGTAGATTCTCAATATATTGTCTAGTGTAGATATGGAGTCATCTAAATCTATCTAAAATGGTCGCAATGCCTAATAGTTATAATATAACTAACTTGCCAATACTTTAGTCGATTTTAATCGGCTTCGATTTCCGATCCTTACGTCAAAGACTTAGATTCCCCTCTCCCAGGCATCCCGACCTTGGGCGTCATCACTCTTGAGAGCCGTAGACGCCATCACATTCTTGATTCCTAAATCCCCTATATCGCTACATATTTGCATTTTACAAATAATATATATTAAACACCACTTTAGACTCGGACAATGCCTCGGACAATTCGATCAGCCGATATATATTTAGACTCGGCATTTCAGTTCTCGTGCTTAGTTGAAGCCGACAGCGAACTTTGGACTGGAAACTGCAAAAGATTTCGTGCTTTTGCGTGCTTTGACTGGTCGATTTGCTAACTTTCATGGAGTTCGGGCCCTTTTTCCCGATCCTTATTTAAATTTGGCGTCCCCATCGCCACATGCAATCCACATGGTGGCATGGACCGACGGGATACCCCGTAGATACTACCAAGATTAGTTAATCAGTCGAAAATATACAACGGAAAGAAAGGCTTTGAAGTCTTTAGCTCCGAGTCTTATCCCCTTCTAGAACATCTGCGATGTTATATTGCCCTGAGGGTCCTATGGCACCTGTCTCGAGAGGTTCTTTCCCAACGTTGTTTTCTCTCATATGACACTTGCGCAGTCTTGCCACATACATCTATCTACTAACATAGGTATTTAGAGCAACCACGAATCCCCAACCATTTGACTCAACTATAACCAAACCTTGCCTCAGTATGGAACACGGTTCCATCGAGGGGGGCGTCACCAACAACACTGTTCATGATAAGAGCGAAACAGATGTCGAAATAGCCGTCGACACGGCACAAAAGCCCGATGACTCCAGCGCAGATCCCAACCTTGTCGACTGGGATGGCAAAGATGACCCCGAGAACCCCCAGAACTACAGTAATCTGCGCAAATGGGCCATCACATTGACTATGTACTCTATGACCCTGTGGATCACATTTGCATCCAGCGTTTTTTCGACTGCGACACTGGTGACTGCGAAGGAGTTCAATGTATCAGCTGAAGTAATGGTTCTCGGCACCAGTCTGGTTGTTTTTGGTTTCGCTCTAGGTCCTCTGTGCTGGGCACCGCTGAGTGAGCTATACGGTCGTCGCATCCCGCTGTTCTCAGGCTACCTGATCTTCGCTATCTTCCAGATCCCCGTGGCCGTCGCCCAGAACGTCGAAACCATTCTGGTCTGCCGATTTCTCATGGGTGTCTTTGGTTGCTCTCCTTTAGCCGTCGTTGGTGGTGCCTTGGCTGATATTTGGAACCCCGTGGACCGCGCGGTGGCTGTCGCTCTCTTCAGCTCAGCTACTTTTATGGGACCTGTTCTTGGCCCAATTATGTAAGTACTCAAATCGCCTCCTCAAGATACCTTTGAAAGACATTCCCAAAGCACTATCCAGAAACTAATATTCTTCAGCGGTGGTTTCCTCACAGATTCATACCTTGGCTGGCGCTGGACTGCATGGATCACCTTAATTGCATCCGCCTTCTTCGGTCTAATTGCTCTCTTCGTCGTTCCCGAGACCTACGGCCCTGTCCTCTTGCAAAAGAGAGCTGCTCGTCTTCGCATTGAAACGAACAATTCGGGTTCCATTCCTTCTTGGATCTCCACAAGCCCACAATGTCAGACATCGTTACAAAGTACCTCTTCCGACCCTTTCAGATGCTCGTGCAAGAGCCGATCCTGGTCGCTATGACTATCTACCTCGCCCTAGTTTACGGAATCCTCTACCTCTTCTTCGAGGCCTACCCATTTTCTTTTGGTGAAATCCGCGGTTGGACCCACGCAGGCGTAGCTGCCCTCCCATTCATCGCCATTATGATCGGCGTCTTGCTCGGTGCCTGTCTCATCATATACACCACGAAGACTCGTTTTGCGCGCAAACTTGCAAAGCATGGCGAGGTCGTTCCCGAAGAGCGCCTCGTGCCAATGATGATCGCCTCTGTGTTGCTGCCAATCGGTCTGTTCTGGTTCGGCTGGACTTCTAGCCCAGATATCTCCTGGGTGCCACAGGTCATTGCTGGTGTGCCTATTGGTCTGGGTATCCTGGTTATCTTCATGCAGGGTCTCAACTACCTCATTGATGTGTACATGATGTTTGCCAACTCGGCCATCGCGGCAAATACCCTCGTCCGTTCGACCTTAGGTGGCGCGTTCCCGCTCTTCGCTACACAAATGTACCGGAATCTAGGTGTACCTTGGGCATCTAGTGTTCTGGGTTTCATTACTGTGCTTATGATTCCCATTCCTATTTTGTTCTTTATCTATGGGTCCAGAATTCGCGCTATGAGCAAGTTCAGTCCTAAGTTCTAGGCGATTGATCCGCCTGTCTCATTTTCAGGCGCACAATCAATACATAGATCGTATTGGGGGCTTGCTTTTCACATGCATTGTTATGATGGCAGATCTGTGTAGTCAGGTCGCCCTTGATACAGAAGACCTGTCTCCTGTTTTATGACAAGAATTTAGAAGGTCTTAACGAGGATCCAAGTTCTGTGCAATATTGTCAGAGCAAGCTAAAACAGTATGGGCTAATCGTCGTGGCCAACTTTTCGCTTCGCGTAAGGTTGGGGGAAACAATACGCGCGGTTTCGAAGCGAGGGGAAGCAATACGCGCAGTTTCAACCACCATGAATTGTAGGTACCTCTCTTATAGTAATTTGTATGTAAAGGTACATAAATCATAATTGTAAGAAATAATTGTAAGAAATTATCACGTCATCACTCCCACTCTCACCCTCGCTCCCGCTCTCGTTCTCGCCCTCGTTCTCTCTCGAGGGCTTCTGGGTCCAGAATTGGCTCCTCAAACTCCGGAGGAATTGCGAGGCCAGCTTTATGGAACTGTGCCACTGCCCTCTTCCGGAGGCGCTCTTCCTTCCGGGCCTTAATTCCAGTCCTACGGAGCTGCTTCTGGGCCTGGTTTGCAGCCTGGCGGGCTATCTGGGCTTCTTTGGCTTCAAGCTTCTGGGCTTGAAGCTCGGCTTTCTGCGCATCCACATGGAGAGCTACGAGAAGAAGCTTTACGCTTAAACGCGTAGTGAATGATTGTTGTTGGGTCTTTCAATATCGGGGTCGTTGTCGGTGCCACTTCCCCCCGGTTTTTTGCCATCATATAATTTCTAGCAAGCGATGGTTTGGCATTTCTGCTGTAAGACGTTCTTGTACGGGCCGTGGACATGGATGATTATACTGTTACTAGAGTCTAGAAATAAAAATAGGAGAATAAAAGGGTGTAGGAGTGATCCTTAAAACATATTAATGGGGAGTGCTTGCTCCTCATAGCCTTGTTGGCATTGGAGATGGCTCTGTTGATTGAATGAAACGACTCGGAATGCGGAAGAACGATTATGCGGGATAATTGTGGAGTTCCTGAGCTCCTCTAGATTCAGCCCAGGTAGCGGCTACCGAGCGTGGTCATACTGTGGATAGGATGGGCTAGAAAGGAGAGACACGCAGAGAGTTGGATTTAGGAGGACTTAGAGCAGGGGCGCTATACTGTGGCAACATCAACACTTCAGAGCGTTAGGGCCGTGTTGGAACTACGTTCCCAGTTGTACGCTGCATAGTGTAGTTTGTATACTAGCTGCGTATATGTTGGGCTTCCCCCCCGTAGTTTCTAAACTCCAATTATGTGCCCAACACTTATCCGTTCCAATTAAGTCCTTGGTTTCCAAACAACTGCATTTACAACTGATAGTACCCATGGATTCAATGTTGCCCCGGGGTTCATCGGCACCTCTAGATTCTCCAGAACCTCTGGCTTCGCCAGCACCTCCGGATTCAACAAGAACCGATGAAAGTGGAAGGAGCTCGAGCCTAGAGCACCAAAGAATTGCATCTTTTGCCAATCCTAATTATAAAGGTCGTGTGCGTACGGGGTGCCTCAGTTGCAGAGCCAGAAAGGTTAAATGTGACGAGCAACGGCCCAGGTGCCAAAATTGCACCAAAGTAAAAAAGACGTGCTTCTATAGTACGCCAGGAAAGCGGGGATGTCCTCCAATGTCTATGAACTCGGAGCTGGGATATATGGATCGTCAAGAAGAACAAAGCAATACAAGAACGGGCCGCAATATCGCTCCGCCGCAGCCTGAGAACTGGACACACAAGCAAATCTCTTCTCTTCAAAAACTGTTCAATCCTAGTGTTTTCAAGGATTTGATAACGCCTGATGATATCATACAGCCAGAAATACAGCCAGAGGTAGAGCCTGAAGTACAGACGGAGGTCCAGTCTGACCTGCAGCCCGTCATCCACCCAGACGAAGGTGTTTCAGCACCTGCATCGCTTATAAACAATGGAGTCGATACCTTTGGTCAAGAGGCTGGTCTGAACACTAGAGATCCTTCCTCCGCTCTATTCCAACGGACTTCACAGGTTATCCATTTGACTTTGAGCCTGGATATGTTCGTCGCTTCCGAAGTTCCGACACAGGCTTCATTTTTCTACTTTACAGAAGAGGTGGACTCTCCTTTCCTGTCGCCCTTCGATCATTTGAATTGGAGAAGGATAAAGATGTTTATCGCCCAGCTAGGGGCAAAGGAGGTCTCGGTGGCTAAATCCATTATGGCTATCCAAGCTCTATATAGAGCCCAGGTGGACCGTTTGTCAACGGCTCACGCTATGTCACTATATCAAGCCGCTATCACAAGTTTCAAATCTATATTGGGAAACGATATTATTGACTTTCATATTATTCTAATCTACACCTTCCTTCTTTGCTTATTCGAGCTCACTCTCCCAAACCAGGACAGTCCCACTTTCAACGGATCAGATGCAGTCTTCTTGGAAAGATTAGAGGGCTGGTTGCTAAATGATCCTCAATCGCCTGTTGCATTACGGATTTGTACCTGGCTACAGCTCCTAGACACCGCTGCTAAGCGCGGAGGAAGTCCCAGCCTATTACCGGACCCGGTATTTAATTCACTATCCAACCATATCTCAGAGGCGCCAAGTCTCTCTCCGCTGAATTATGACATAGATCCAGGAAACGCATTATACGACACTATCAGTGCTCCTTTTTTCACCTTTTATCTCAAGCTGCAAAGGATTTCAAATCAAGTCGCAGATGTGAGCCATTACCGTCGATCCCGAACCACTGTAGCAGACCAAGCAGAAGTGAACGATATCTTAACTGGTCTAAAAGACAATATATACTCTCTGTGGGAAACACGGCCAGGTCCATTACGACTAGTACCAAGAGAACTCCGAGAACACTTCCATTACGCCATTGCAGACCCTCTTGTTTCTCTTACTGGAGTTTATTTAGCGGCATACTTTGCTGAATTCATCGTAATCGGGCGTACCCTTGGAGATCCTCCATTTCCATCGGCTGAAGCAAGGGAAGCTATGAAACAAATCCGGATTATCATCGAAGGTGACTGGAACAGTTTTAGCGGCGAAGTACTTAACCCAGGGTATCTTCGGCCGCTCTTTTTATATGGCATTGAAAGTTTTGAAAAGGAGGAAACGCAATGGGCTGCCGACCGCCTGAGGCAAATTAGGAATCCCATATGTAGAAGTACCTTTTTCGCGTCATTTATCGAGTCACATGGAGAGGCCCAAAGAAGCCAACGAAGGAGGGTAACCATGAAGTATTTCTGCTATCAAACATTCGGCGTACCACTGCCATTCATGTAGTTCGTAATTTTGGAGAACTCGTGGACTTTGCTAAACCTGCAGGAACGAGTTTCAGTTGAAATCTGGTCTTATTTAAATACAGTAATATCATAATTAAGGCGAAAGAAACCGCAGCAAAATTCCTTTGTTATCCCTAGACAGTGTTGCCCGAGTACCGCTCCGAGTACTACTCGGAGGATCCTCGAGTACCGTACTCAAAATTGAAGCTCGAGTACTGGTATTCGAGTACCGGTACTCGAATACCCGAGTAGTACTCGCATATAAATAGAAATAGAAGTAGAAATTGAAATATATATATACTATTCTAACTCTTATTGTCTGTATCGTCGCCGCTATCTTCGTCGTCGCCTTGTGATAAAACACCCTAATTCCGTAAGCAAAGCAGATATCTAAGTGTAGAAGGCGACAATTAGTTCCGTTTCTTTGTGATAATATCACCGCTAACACTAAATACTCGTTCTGAGTCTACTAAGGTAGCTAGAATAGCTAGGTGATCCTTTGCAATAGAAGCAATCAATGGATATTAGTATTGCTTACTCTGCTAATACTTGAGAACATCCATATTCCTACTAACTGTTAGCTCCTTCATCCATTGCTTCCATTCTAGCTCAATATCGTGGTGGCTTTGTGATACGTATAGCTCATCTTCTAAGTCTATATCAATATTCATAGCTTGCTCTATATCTAGATCCTCATCCTTAGCTTTAATACTATTAATAACGTTTGCTGCTTAAATATTAGACTCACGGCCTAAATATTAATAGAAGTAGTCCTGCCACTATGCTTTAGTCTTATTCTTCCTAGTTAAGTGCATGCTATCTTTCCATATAATATTAAAGACGTTAAAGTTATACTAAGGATCACAAATTATAGCAATTATAGAGTGACTCTGTTGCTAATTTATAGCTAGAGTATAGTAATCATTAAGCTTCTTTAATGCAATTAAAGAAGTAGTAGCAATTAGGCTCTGTTCTAGTAGCTTACTTCTTATATCTTTAAGCTTCTTAATCATTCTCATATACTATAGAACAGTGTAGTTGAGAGTTAGGTAAGAAGAGCCTTATAGCTTCTTAGTTAGGTGGATGAAGATATGGAATAGCTTTAATAAGTCATGTAACGTAGCCTAATCTATTACTGTTAAAGTAATATTCCTCATACTAATATCAAGTTGCTATAATGCACATAAAGCTATAATTAGAGCCTAAAGCTTTAAAGCTATATTAATCATTTAATAAGTTAAGCTTAGTGTTGCTAATAGTATAGCTTAGTAGTATATTACTAGGAAATTCCTATATTATATTACTATAATATAGCTAATGGCCATATTATATTGTTATAATATAGTGCTAATAAAGCTTGGTAATATAGTATAATATAAACAATATAAACAATATAAACAATATAAACAATATAAATAATATAGACATTATAAATAATATAGACATTATGTAACAACAATAGTATAGAATATCACATGTTTAAGTTACCCCTATTGCTTTAATAGTGTTATGAGTTATATAGAGTAGAGTTATGTAGATAGTTAAGACAGAATAATAAATCTAAAGAAGAAAGGAAGAAGAGAAGAAGAGAAGAAGAGTACTAATATACATAGTGCTTATTCTATAAGGGGGGGTTAGATGCCTTAACTAAGACCCTTTAGAGTTATAAGAGAGAGTTCTATATTAGGGATCCTAACCTCCTTAAACCCATCCTTTCTAATGAGGATAATGATTTATTTATCATTCCTTAAAGGTTAGCTCCTTATGCTTATTAGAGTGTAGAGGAGGTAGAGGAGGATTAGAGGTTGTTATATAAAAGAAGTTTATAGTTTATAGTACTATAGTACTATTAAATGTCATAAACCTAGAGTAATACTAGTGTAGTTAGTGTAGTTTATATAGTTTATATAGTTTATGTAGTTTATGTAGTTTATGTAGTTTGTGTAGTTAGCATTACTTAACCTAGCAAATTAA